>PVIJ01000503.1:175465-283866 GCA_004024925.1 Scalopus aquaticus | reverse complement strand
GAAGATGTGGTACATATACACAATGGAATACTATTCAGCATGGAAAGAAGATAAACACATGCAATTTGCAGCGACATAGATGGAATTAGAGGGGATCATACTCAGTGAAATAAGCCAGAAAGAAAGAGAAAAATATCGAATGGTTTCACTTATAACAGGACTATAGGGAGGCCGGGTGGGAGAGAGACAATCAGTGGGGGGGGGAGGGGAGGAGGGAGGCGGAGGGAGGGAAGGAAAAGGTCACAAAATGGAATAGAAAAGAACACAAGGGACCATGGAGATGGATCACGGGTGAATTGGTGGTGGGCTACCCAAGGGGAATACAAAATGTAAAAGACATAAATAACAATAAAAATATATGTTTAAAAAAAAAAAGACTCACCTTAATTCCCTGTAAAGTAGCAACTGGATTTAAGCAGTCGGGGATATGATGCCACCCATTTATAGACTCCAGATAGTTATTCCACTCTCTGGGCTCTTCAACTAGTAGGAAGAGAGAAAAAAACTAAGAGAAAATAAGCCCTTTCTTATTAAAGACAAACTCAAAAAAGATACACCTCATCTTTTACCAGATGTCAAAGATGGCCAGAATGAAGTAACAGGGACAAACCTAGTCCCAGCGTAGGATGGAAATGGAGTCATTAGTTAGATATGCCTAGCTCACCTAGGGAGTCTACTGTTAAATGGAGAAGGGAGAATGGATATTGGTGAGAAACTGAAGTCTCTCCCACAGACAGATAAACATAAATGAACAGAGTATTTCTGAAAGATCTGTTTTGCTGGAACGGGATCCCAGAAGCAAAGTTAGAGCCTAGGTTGTATGATGAACTATTTTACAAAGTTTGGAATAATTACCACATTCATATCTTACGATAGAGGCATTAAAAATTTATTCTCGCTACGTTCAGATGTATAATAAAAATAGTTTTTCTTCTTTCCATAGTGGTCATGAGCCTTTCCCCACTAGCAGGGAGAGGGATAAATTTGTAATTTGTAGATTATAGTGTCTGTATTAGTACACCTGCCATAACAAAATACTATTTATTGGATGGCTTAAAGAACGTAAATCTATTTTCTCACAGTTCTAGAGGCTTGAAGTCCTAGATTAGGGTTTCAGCATGGTCAGGTTCTGGTGAGAACTTCTTTCTGGTTACAAATAGTCACCTACTCTTTGTGTTCTCACATGTGGAGGAGGGAGAGAGAGAGATTCAAGATATTTTACAATGCAGCACTTTTACACTTTAAATGTTTTAATTGAAAAACATGTAGAAAGTCTAAGGACTTTCTTAAGGTAATTTTCTAATTTCCTTGTTTTTCATTTCATCTGATGTCTTGCTAAATTACAAGTTATTCTCACTCTTTACTCAGTTACACAATATATACCAAGAGCTCCATATGGCTTCTTACAACAAAGTTAAAGCAATCTTGTTTTTATTAAACACATTCCATAAAATATTTCAAGAGAGAAATGATGCCAGCATATTTTGGCAAGGAGATCAAACACTTTAGAAAACTTACATCTCTTATTTATTCTGTAGTATATGTGGGTATGCTCCATAACACTATTCAATGGTGAAAAATTCTGTTCAGTAAACAGAGGATATTGAATAGGGAGTTAGGGAAAGTGGATTCTAATCTCTGTTCTGTGATTTGCTCTAAATTACTCTCCAAAATGATGAATTTTCCAACCTATCTGTGCCTCAATGATCATCTGTAAAATTTGAAGATTGTCAGCCTCTCTTACAATATAGTGCTGGTAGGCAGACAGTTAGAATATATTAATGTTATTTTAATGTTATTGGTTATGAATCACAGCCCAAAGACAACTTAAATGACACTTGTGGATGGTACCTGATTAGCAACAATATTAAACAGGTTTAATTCAATTCTACAAACTTAATGGAAATCAGAGTTTGAGAGAAGTTCAGCAATGAATGATAAGAAAAAAATATCAGAGTATTTTTTAAAAGCAGAGAATTTTTCAGAAACAATAGTTTTAATTAAGAACAACAAACAATATATATTAGTAAATTACATTTACCCAGATAATGTCTCCTCTTTCCTAAGGATTTGCAAAATAATTTTATACAATCCATGTATTCATATAAGTCATCTTTTGCAGAAATGACAGTAGTGCTTCAAAGTATTTCTTTAGAAACTTAGAGTATTATTAAAAAAAAAAAAAGCCAGACATTGTTGCTATTGTAAAACATTGAGAATCAATATTTTGGGATCCTAAGCAGGCATCTAGTACACTGCTGTCATTCTCTTACTAAGACACACTCCTGATGGTGGTTAAAGCTGGCGTACTCTGCCATTATTTTTCAGCTATACATGTGCTTGGAGACTTCTGGTTCCTAACTGCTAGTTCTGCTAGCAAAGGCCTTTGGACTGCTTTAGGTGCTCACATCGTATTTATGGAATTGAGCTAGTTATATGGCTCTTTGATCAGCAGTTAGGATATAGGCTGTGCAAAGAAAACCACCCAGCTCTAAGTATGGAGTAAGGGTCTCACAGAATTTTTGATGCCTCTTGAAGAAAATAATTTAAATAACTGATACATTTCAAGTGTATATAAATTATAAGGCAAAAAAATTAGAAGTAATGAAATTTACATAAAGGAGAAAATAAATTTTTTCTTTGACTTTTAAGAATTAAAAAATCTCTCAAAGTGAATACAAGCATATATTTATGATATTAAAATATTTTAATTTCTAACCTTAGGTGTCTTGCAGAGAATTTAGAGGTGCAGATTCTACACATCCAAAGAGAATGTTTTGCATTGCCTTTGTGCACCATTAAGCAACTCAAATTATTTTGTCAGCGAGCCAATATTTCAGCCACCTCTGACCTTCTTGGTGTTTATTCAAATATTTGTCTTTTTCACGAAATGTTCACTCCACGGTCACGGTAGTTTTAAAACACTAAGTTCTTCTACCTTTGGACTTTGGGGCATTAATAGATTATAGGCATTTCTGCAGTGTTTTATATGAGACGAAAAATATTCCATAGTGGTTGGATATGCACTCATATTTCTGAGATGACACAATAAGGCTAGTTCTGGGAGTATTTAAAGGAGGTAAAAGTCAGAATTAATTGATCAATTGCTATACTAAGGGGAAGGGCCATTACTAGAGCAAAGTTGACATGAACAGCCAGTTAATAGGAAGGAGCAAGCAAGCATTGGAAAATATCTAAAATAAATATTCATAGTGATAATGAAAGCATTTGAAATTTGTATACAACAGTGTAAAATCTTTTTGAAGGTAATGTGGCAATATATATTAAGAACTATAAAAATATACCATTTCGTATGGTAATTCAGACTTTGCAGTTTATCAAAAGATAAGACTCAGAGATATGCACAAAAATTTATGTTCACTGTGGAATATGACAGTATTGAAATTTAGCTACATGCACAAATATGTCCTATCGAGAGAGAATACTCTTTTTCACCCTAAATGCTTGAGTACTTGCATAAGTAAATTATAACTGTCTAATGCTTTTAATTCAGTTCCCCACTGAGCAATTTTAAAAACACTAAAATCTTTCCCCCAATAGCCATAAAATAAAGTAAGATAACACAGTCACTTCATATGCAGTACGATAAAAATAATTCTATGAATTGGTCCAACAATTTGTGAAATACAGACTGCTGGTAATCATTTGCAGTAACTTGATAAAACATACTTAAAAATTAAAAACCACCAAGAAAATGAAATAGCAACCTACAATAAGGAGAAAATATTTACAAATTACTTATCTGAAAAGGGGTTAATATTCAAAATATAAAAATAGATATATAAATATACAAAGAATTCATACAAATCAATATTTTAAAAAATCCAATTTAAAAGGGGGCCTCCCTGGTGGCCTAGGGGTTAAGTCTGTCTCAGCACTATCACTGCTGCGGCCTGAGTTGGATCCCCAGCCAGGAAGCTAACCTACATATGGCACAATAGACCTCTCCTGTCTAGCCCGCAGCTTGGCAGTTTATTTCAATAGTTCTGCCTGTTCTGCTTCCCACTCTGTCTCTGGTGAACCCTCTCACCCCACCCCCACCCCCACCCCCATACCTCTGGCCTACACCTCAGTTCTTATATGCACAAATAAATCTTTAAATTAAACAAATCTAATTTAAAAATTCATAGTAGATATGGGTTTTTCTTTGGTTTTCCAAAGAAGACCTATGGATGACCAACATGTACATGCAAAGGTGCTCAAGATCACAAATGCAAATAAACACCACAGTGAGCTGTCACTTTACAACTTTTAGAATGTTTAATACCAAAAACACAAGAAATAGCAAGTGTTGGCAAGAAGGTGAAGAAAAGAGAACCCAATAAAAATTGGTATAGCTGCTATGGAAAACAGTATGGTGTTTACTCAAAAAATTGAAAACAGAACTACTTTATGATTCAGCAATTCACTTACCTAAAAAAAAATGTAAACATTAACTCAAAAGGGTATATGCATCCCCATGTTTATGGCATCATTGGTTACAATAGCCAATATATGGAAGTAACCTAAGTGCCAAGATGGATGAATGAATAAAGAAAATGTTACATACACACACACACACACACACACACACACACACACACACACATATTGTTGTTATAAGAAGAAGGGAATCTTCCCATTCGTGATAACATGAATGGACCTTGAAGACATCATGCTAAGCAAAATAAATCAGATAGAGAAAAAAAAACATGTGATTTCACCTTACATGTGGAATCTCTCTTAAGCAACAACAACAGTGAACTCATAAATCCAGCAGATTAGTGGTGGGGACAAAGGCAGGGGCAAGAGGTTAGAGTGTGGGCTGGAAGGATGGAAGGTGTGGAAGGTGAAGAGGACAAAAGAAAGCACAAACTTCCAGCTATAAAATAAATGTCATGGGGGCGCAATGTGTAGCATGGTTACCAGAGATATATATTGTAATATTGTGTATCTAAATCCTACTAAGAATGTAGGATTGTCAGCATAAGAAGGGCGATTCTTGTAACAATACATAGTAATGGATGTTAACCAGGTTTACTGTGGTGATCATTTTGCAATACATACAATATATCAAATCATAATGTTATATATCTGAAACTAACAATGTTGTATGTCAAAATCATATATCAACTTTTAAAAGCCCAGCTTATAAAAAGAACAAAGAAATAGCTGTTGAATTTTTTAAAAGGAATATTTAGAAGGTAAAATTACAAAAGAAGTAAAACTTTTAGCCACATAATCTACTATAGATCTTTGAAGAGCTAAATAAGAGTTAAAAAATTATGTGGAAAAAGAGGAAATAAATAATTAAATTTGACGAAGGAATCTGCCCGAATCACCTCCTATAGGAAGCCTCAGACAACCTGCAATCTAGGGTGGAAACTCAGTGAGTTCCACTGCCCCTGTGCTTTTCCTTAATTCATCATACTTACAGTATTCCATAAAGTGATGGCTCATTTATTTCCCTTATCCTCCATGTGATAATATGATTCTTGAGACTGAACACCCTATCTTCATTTGCACTCCAGATACTGACCAAAGAATTCAATAAATGATTGAATGAATTAGAAATGGAAAAAATAGGAAGAGAAGATATTCTTTCAAAAAAAGGGAACTGACTTTTAGACATGACCAAAAAAAAGAAAAAAGCAAACCCATAAGGATAATTTCACAATCCTTTTAACAAAAAAAAAATAAATAAAGCACTGATTCTCCCAGGTTATGGACAAGTTAATGCCTATGCTGAGTTTTCTCCACTCACCTAAATCCACGCTATATGCCCTTCTCCACTGTGATATATGTCACAGGAGGCTGACCTGCATGGGATGTGTCAACTGAATCCTTCTACCTTTAGAATCAAGTGGGTTTTGTCAATGGGACACGCTGGAGTCAGGTTGGAGATAGTAAGAGAATGAGGTGAGACATTAATTTCCAAGACATTCTGCTTAATGGAAGTATATTGGTTCATCTTCAGCTCTGGTCAGAGCAGTCCTCTCCCTATAGCTACCCTTTGGGGGTTCCAGGATCTGCTCCCTCCCCTTGCTTCTTGCAACCTAGGAGGAGTACTATCTCCTCACTTTGTTAGCCTTGGGATAATACGCTTTTCTAAACTCTGTCCGGTCCTCTTTGTAAGCAGTCCTCTTCTCAACTAGTCTAATTTGAGCTGCCTTCTGATATTTCCCAGGATCCCAACTATTCAAAGGTCTTAATTCACAATTCTTCAAAGATCTTGAAAAAGCGACAAATTTTACAGTTAATATTCATGTTCTAATGTTTTGTGTTTTGTTTTCTAAATCCAAAGATATAGTGAATATCAAGAGGATCTTTTGAGGCAAAGTTAGTTAGCACAGGAGTGCTAAAAGACTTTCTGTGAGCAAGGATTAATGCATTTGGGAATTACAAACATGAATCAGGGTTAGAAGATAACAGAAAACTGATAGGTTTATCAGTTATAATACAGGAAAATATTATTATTACCAGTTCTTCCCCATAACAATGATGCTATTTAATTTTAAGATTTTAAAGAGCAATAAACTGTTAAGAATCACTATACAAGTTTCTCCATTATCCTATTGATTTTCATATTCTATAATCCTAATGTTGAGAACAGCACCTTATATGTAGGAACTGAGAAAATGTTTATTGAACAAATTAATCAGGAAGAACACAGAAAAAAAAGAAAATATCATCTTACACTTTCATAAAGGGGAAAATTCCAGACTGGAAATATTAAGTAGCATTCTGGTCATTACCTAATAATAAAAACTTAATATACCTAAAGAATGACCCAGAAAACAGCAAATACTTGTGCAAATATAAATGAAAGTAATTGCATGTAAATAGACTAAAATGATTGAACATGTATGATAACAGTAGATCATCACCCTGTTAGGTACTTTGCATGTACTAACTTTAAGCCTCACATTCCTGCCAGGCAGAAGTGATCAAGGAAAGATTCTAGGAGGAGGTGATATTTATCTTGACTCTGAAAGGAAAAGCAGTAACCATCTACAAAGATTAAAGGACAAAGAAATCTCTTGGTAGAATCTTACACACAAAATCACAGATGTCAGAGCGCAGAATGTATTTCAGGGACCTCAGACATTTCAATAATGAATAAAAGGTGAGAATGATTAGGAAGAGAGTATGATTTGATCATGAAGATCATAGAAAATGGCCCATAGAAATGTTACTTAATATTTGTTTTAGGCATGTGTATTTAACAGCAGTGTAAGGATGATTACTACTAAAGATTAAAATAAAGTAGTAAGTGTACTATGAAGCACTATTCAGACATTAGCTCTTATTTTTCTTAAGTTGTTCTTAGGCTACTTTTGGTTCCCCAACCTCCCTTGCCACTGCCCCTCCCCCCCCCCCCCCATTGTTGGCAGTCTACTTTCTCCACCGATGGCTCCCTGCCCTGTTCAGTATTCAGTCTGTCAGGCAGACTTCCCATGGCATCAGACCAACCACATTTTTCTACGTTGCGCATTCTTTGTCTAGTGTACTGTTCCACAGCACTCTCTGGGACAAGAGTGCCACCTCGTGTTGCATCACTGACTGTTCACAATCCCCAAAATACTTTCTTTTCATTTGAGCTACTTGTTGATATAGCCATTGAACTTCCACCCAAGTGTAACTTGGAAAAGAAATGGTTAACAAATATTTTTCTAAATACAAAAGAATGGTAGCCCAGCACCTGTTCGATAAGGTAATGGTGCTAACCCCTGAGTTTAGTAGGTTGGTTGTTACATGCTGGAAAATACTTGCTGGAAATTACTTAGCCTACGTACTCTAAATGCTTGCTATTACGGTTTTTAACATATCTTTTTTTAAATTTATATTTAAAAATACAACTGAAGTTACCATAACACATGAAGAGGGGCATCCTCTATTCCCAAACACAAATGATGGAAAACAACATTAACTTAATTTATACATATATATATATATATATATATATACACACATATATGTGTGTACATGTGTGTGTATAATTTAAACACATATATAATGTATATACATAATTCGAAAAAATACAATTAAATTTATGATCTAGGAACTGAAATTAGTAAAGTGAAAATCTTCTTCTCTCTTTCATAGAGGCACATATTAAATAATAAGTTCTGAGAAGGCATTCCAAGAGGCTATTTGAAAGTGCATTCCTGGATGTCTGCAAAAGAGCCTGCAAGTCTTTGCAGACAGATCAACTATTTAAACTATTTTAAAAGTATCATTGGAGAAAACACCTTCCTTTAATTCTTGGAAAAGAACCATGTGTATCCCACTAAAAGTTTTTCAAAAATTGAGAAAGAAGGAATAGTTTCAAACAATTTTATGAGACAAACATTACTCTAATACGAAAACCAGACAAAGAAAACTACAGACCAGTTTCCCTAATGAACATTGATACAAAGATCCTCAATAATATCTTAACAAACTGAATCCATCAATTCATTAAAAGGATCATACACCATGACCGTGTGAGATTTATACTAGAGACATAAGGATCTTCGACACCCAAAAATCAGTATAACTCACCATGTCAATAAAGATAAAAAACTATAAGATCATATCAGGAAAAAAGATAAATAAAACTAGCAGGCAAAAGATAAATCTGAGATATTCAGCAGGAGAGAGGTAGGGAAAGGGATCAGAACAGGAGGGAAGAGCACAAGAGTCTAAATAGAGAAAGACAAATATTGCATGGTATTACTCATGTGGAATCTAAATTTTTTTTATATTAAAACTCAGAAATAGAGAGTAAAAAAGTAGTTATCAGAGCCTAGGGATGGTAGTGGAGCAAATGGGGAGAGGTTGGTAAAATGGTACAAACCTACAAATGTAAAATGAATAAGAAGATCTAATGTAAAATATTTTGTTTTCCACTACATCTGATGTCTGACTAGGTGGATAACACTGTTTTGTATAATTGAAATTTTCTAGAATGAACTGAATTCTATTTCTAGAATGGAACTGAAATATTCTCACCAAATAAATGAAAGTGTGTATGCATGGACAGATAGATACAGATGTAGATAGATCTCTCTCTCTCTCTCTCTCTCTCTCTCTCTCTCCATATATATATATATATATATATATATATATATATATATGAATATAATATCATATATACATGAATATATATGAATTCATATATCTATGAATAAATAAATTTAGTGAGATGATGGATGTGTTAATTACCTAAATGGGGTAGACCTTTTACAATGTATACCTATACCAAACCACCACAATATAACTTTAAATATCTTAACAAATTTATTAGTATATTACACTTTTACAAAGTACAAATTTTTTAAATAAAAAATAATTATAATGTTGCTTTCCCACCTTAAGCAATAAAAACTTTTGAAAATGTTGCCATCTAGTGGTGTCAAACTTTAAAAAAATAACTAATAAATGATAGATTATTCAACCTAGGAAGTTTTCATAGCAGCTTTCTAATAAATAAATACTACACTTGTATCCCTGCTTTAAGAGAAAACACTCTCTTTTACCATTAAAATTTTTGTAAAGTATGGTTTTAACAAAACCTATAATGTTTATTACATGCTTAAATTAACTCCCCCCCATTAGCAAGCTGCTAACACTCAATTTAATCCAGACTAATTAGATCTTTTAAATAATTAGCAAACACTTTTATTTAGAAAATGTTGTTTTACACGTGTTTTAGAAGTCTAGGCTCACCCCTCTTAAGTTAAAAAATCATGTCTGCCACCAAAGTACCAACAATACTCCATCACAGTCCATTGGGCCCCATTCACCCTTTGCTCCCACACTTCTTCCCATCTGGTTGACTCAGTTCTACAGTCAGATTCCAAGGGTTTGTTTTGGTTTGGTTTTGTCTGTTCCTTTGTTTTGTTTCTTCATTTTCCACACATGAGTGAAACAATTCAGGGCTTGTTTTTTTTTTTTCCTTCTGACTTGACTTTGCTTGACATATCCCCTCCAGTCCCATTCATGTTGTTGCAAATGGCAAGATTTTGTCTTTTTTATTGCTGAGTAGTATTCCATTGTGTATACTGCCACATTTTCTTTAGCCAAACATTTGTCATTGGGCACTTAGCTTATTTCCATATTGTGGCTATTGTAAAGTGCTGCAATGAACATAGAAGTGCATATATCTTTTCAAATTAGTGTTTTTACATTCTTTGGATAAAATACCTAAGAGTGGAACTGCTAACTCCTATACTAGAACTATTTTTAATATTTTGAGAAATCTCCAAATTGTTTTTCATATATACTGGATCAGTTTACATTCCTAGCAATAGTGTACAAGGTTTCCATTTGTTCACATGTTCACCAACACTTTTCTTTCTGATCTTTGTGATATGGACCATTCTCACAGGTATGAGGTAGTAGCTCATCGTGGTGTTTTTTTTTTTTAAGATTTATTTATTTATGCATACAAGCTGGGGTGTAGGCCAGAGGTGTGGAGTGGTGAGAGGATTCACCAGAGATAGAGTAGGGAGCAGAACAGGCAGATCTACTGAAGTACACTGCTGAGGGGAGCAGAAGGAGAGACAAGAAAGGTCTGCTGAGCAATGTGGGAATCTCCCTGGCCAGGGATCGAACTCGTGCTGCAGTGGCTCTGGATAGCTTCATCGTGCCATGCTTAACCCGTTGCGCCACCAGGGAGGCCCTCATTGTGGTTTTGATTTGCATTTCCCTGGTGATAAATGATGATAAATTTTTTTCATTTGTCTTTTGGCCATCTGTATGTCTTCTTTAGAGAAGTGTCTATTTAGTACTTCTGCTCATTTTTTGATTGAGTTATTTTGTTGTTGATGATGATTGTATGAGTTCTTTGTGGCTCTTGGAGGAGAGAAAACTGCATTTAGGTTACCAGTTTTGAAATTTTGGCTTCATCATTTGTCAACCAAATAGACTGACAAGTTGCATAATCTTTCCGTAAAACACACATAGTAATACCTCCCAGAGTTGTTGAAAAGAGTTAATGAAAATTCATATAAACTTGTTTTGCACAGCATTTGGCTCACAATTTAAACTCAATAAATAGTAATTATTATATTCCTTAGTGGGGAAAGACTTGCAATCTACTGATGCTGTCAATAGGATTGAAGTTTGAGTAACATAACACTTCCAACTATAGCACTTTATAGTGCCAATGCTGAGTAGATTATTATACATTTTTCTTGAAGTAGCAGAAATATTGTATTGGTATGGTTGCTATCATTATAGTATGTATTTATGATTGGTATTTTCTAATTTTGAAAGATCCTTATTCAAACTATAATTGTGATTTGCTGTCAAAATATTAATAAAGCATAAGTTATTCCTGATTTGGTCTCTTGGCTATTCTACAAGAACGTGCAAATCTTTCATTAAGAGCATAAATGGATGTGGATGAAATGCAGCTTTACGAGTTGGTTAAAAAAAAGAATTGAGGCTCATATAAGATGTAATCAGTGCTAGAACCGTGTCAAGAAGTCAAGACAGATTAAATCGGCCCTCTCTACAACATATTTTCAGCTATAGTGTTGCTATGGCTGGTATTATTGTTCAAAATAGTCACTGAAGGTCATTTCAACTTGACCTCACCTGTCTGATGAATTATAACTAATATGAATTTTAAAATATGTTTGACAAAAATATTTCCTGAGATCTCCAATGATATGATGTCAAAATGGTAATCAAATGATACCATTGAGAATTCACAACTAGGCACACAGTGATACTGACAGTATCAGTTAGCAGATAGTTGTCAACTGGAGGTCAAGAGAAACCAGACACTGTCATGAACACCCCTTCTTCAATATTTTTATCAAAAAGTTGGAGGAATGGGCATGCTTTGTTTAAGTTGCAGAAAACTGTAGACACTCTGATGTAGAAGACTCTAAGATGGCCCCAGTGATTTCCAATTCTTGGCATTCACACTTTTATGTAATCTCTCCTTTTGCCCTAACATCACTTCTAATAGATATAATAAAGCAAAAGTAATGGAGTCACTGCTGAAATTAGGTTACAAAAAGACTCTTAACTTCTGTTCTACGCATTCTTTCTTGCTCATTCTTATTAACCTATGATGGATTCCAGCTTCCCTAAGAAGTGCACATGGGAAGTGGCTCACTAAGAGGCTCAGTAAAGAAAGATGTCTGGTCTTAGTCTGTAAATAACAGAGTCCTTCAGTTCAACATTTCCATCTCCTTCTTCTCTTCCTTCCTCTTTTTTCTTCTCCTTCCATTCCCCCTCCTCCCCTTCCTCGACCTTTTCCTCTTCTTCCTCCTCCAAATTCTGCCCGCAATCACATGAGAGAGTTCATTAGCAGATCCTTTCTCAGTTAAGGTTTGGAGAAACTGCATGCAGCCCCCAGCTAACACTGATTACAGCCTGGTGAGGGACTTTGAGTTGGAAGTACCAGATAAAGCCATGCCCTGAATTCCTGACCCACAGAAACTGTGAGATAATAATGTTTGCTATTTTAAGCCACTAAATTGTGGCATTATTTGCTATACTGCAATAGATAACCAGATGTTAGTAAACAATACAGCTGGTAGGCCAAATCTGATCTGAGGTTTGACATTGTCTGGCCCTTTAGTGAAGAGTGTTTTTTACATTTAAGAGTTTTGTTAACAAAAGGAAAAGCAAAATAGGTAACAAATATTCATGCACAGAGTCTAAAATAATGACTATCTAGCATTTTATAGAAAATGATTGCCCACCCCTGCAGTAAATAATATGACCAGTGACAGAATCAAGATACAAAATAATTATCTTAACTGACTAGGAGACATGGAAAAAATAAGATAAAATTTAACAGTCATAAATGAAAAGTTCTGCACTTACATTCAAAAATTCATTCTCAAAAATATAGAATAATGATCATGAGAAAAAGATTAGAGGGGTCTCCCTGATGGCACGAGGAGTTAAATCTCAGCACTATGAAGCTATCAGCAGGCACTGCAGCACAAGTTTAATCCCTGGCCAGAGAGCTAACCCACATGGCGCAGCAGACCTCTCCTGCCTTGCCCGCTGCTCCCCTCAGCAGTGTATTTCAGTCGATCTGCCTGTTCTGCTCCCTACTCTGTTTCTTGTGAATCCTCTCACCCCTCACACATCTGACCTATACCCCAGCTCTTACATACATAAATAAATAAAAATCTTTAAAAAGAAAAAAAAAAGATTAGCTGACTTAGCAGATCCCAGGTTCACAAGTAGCTAAAATGTGGATGCTTTAAAAAAAAAAAAAAGATAGTATAATCCAAAATTACATTAGCATAAATATAAACCAATTCAGAGAGAAATACCTCATGACTACACTAGTCAGACCACATGTGGAGTCTTTGAACATGGGTCATTTAAAAACTGCCTGGAAGCAATGGAGAAGCCTTTTTATCTATTTCAATGGAAGAAGCTTTTAAATGTACTTCCTTAACTAATTGCAAGATGCATTTTTTAAAAAACCCACATGATAGGTGAAATCACTAATACACAAAATCATTTATCTGTGGTAATTTCTCCCTATATTTTACTTGACTCTTCCTTTGATATCTATTTGTATTTCACAATATGTTTATATTTTCTTATTTTCTGTTTTATTTTTCTATGTATGCACCAAAGGAGTAGAGAGAACAGTAAAGGCATCCAAGGACATTCATTTGTTTGAATATGGAAGTGGGAAATAGTTGGTGCATTTAGGAGCATTATGTCTTATATATTTTCTATAACACTGGTCAACAAATTTTTACAAAAGTCATAGCATTGAAATAAAATTAGTCATTTCCTATCAATTTGTATGTGCTCAACATGAATATGACAGTCAAATTCTAATTTTGGCTCTAGCTTTTTTTGTAATCTGCAATAAATTGATGTTTACATCACAAATGCATGCCAATAGTAATAGGCCTATGATTAATACCTGTAAAAAAATCAAGTCATAGACTACTTAGATTTCTTCGCTTGTCACTTGTACAGCTGTTCAGGAGCATCTCTGGGGAGTGTCCAGCAGTAGTCAGCCAGCACTGTAGTGGACCATTTCCCCTGGTATCTTTGTTCCATTGATGCGATATCTTGATGAAAACGTTCTCCATGTTCATCCATGTTCAACCATACCACAGTTTTCAGGAAAAAAATCCAGATGGGAATGAAGGAAGTGTATCTTTAGAGACATATTGCAGCCAAGTTTCTGATACTGCATCAACATGTCTTCTACTAGTTCCTTGCAGTTTTCTGCCTTAACATTCCCAAGAAAGTTTGTAGACACTAGGTGAAAAGCATTCCATGCTTATTTCCCATCACCCTGCAGCAAGTTGTTGAACCGGTCATCTTTGAAGAGCTCTCAAATCTTAGGACCCACAAAAACTCCCTCTTTAATCTTTGCTTTGCTGAGTCGAGGAAATTTTTCATGCAGGTATTGGAAAGCTGGCGAGGTCCGGTCCATGGCTTTCACGGAATTCTTCATCAAACCCAGTTTGATGTGAAGGGCTGGTAGCAGGATTTTATGAACCTCGACCAGAGCTGGGTGCTGGATAGTCTTCTCTCCAACTGCTACATTTTGTCTGCAAGTCCATTCCTTCTGCGAGTAGTGCAATTCACTTTCTCTGCTATCCCACTCACATAAGAAACACAGGTATTTTGTATATCCCTGCTGCAGTGCGATTAAAAAGGCAACTAGCTTCAAATCATCACAGGCGTGCCAGCTGTACTTGTTATACTCAATGGAATTCAGTAGCTGCTTTAAGTTATCATATGTCTCTTTCATGTGGCCAGCATGCACTACTGGAATAGATGGAAGACAGTTTCCATTGTGCAAAAGCACAGCCTTGAGACTCAGTTTCGAAGAGTCTAGAAATAGTCTCCATTCTTGTGGGTCATGAGTGATTTCTAAGGCATTCATGAAGCCCTCAATATCGGAACAGAATACTAGAGTACTTTCCTTTCTGAAGAAAGGTTCCAACTGCTGGTGGCACTTTCGATAGAAACTAATTGTGACATCTTCTTCTAGAAGATTCCATTGTTGGAGTCTTGATCCTAGCAATTCTGCCTTATTCTTGGATAAGTCCAAATCACAAACCAGGTCATTTAGTTCTTCCTGTGTTAGTCTGTGTGGGGTTGATGTTGCACCACAGTGAAAATCTGGATCACTGCATGCTGATGGAACAGGAGAACAGGTTAACTCACCCTTGTCCTCATCAGATGAATCAAGATAATATTCTGCTGGAGGTTCTGGAATACGAAGTTCCTCACCATGTGGAGCTGGTCTCAGTGCAGACAGAATGTTTGGGTAGACCCTTCTCGACTTCTTTTGCTTCGTTATTCCACCTGAAAGAGGAGGAACCAAGCAGAAGCAACAGTCTTTTATGTGGTTGCTTGGCTCTCTCCACACCATGGGGACTGCAAACGGCATTGATGGTCTTTTGCCATTTAACCACAGTGAAAGCTATATTGTCCATGTAGCACAGCATATATGTGGGGCCCAAGGCTTGTCTTGGTCACCAACCTTGCATCCGAAGTCAAGATGATAAGCCTTCTTCACTTGAGAAGTGATACTTTTCTTCTGGTTGGCAAACGTCACTTCCCCACAAATAGAGCAGAAATTGTCCACACTATTAACGCACCTTCAAGGCAGTACTATTGTGTATTGTGCCTAAATTGATAAAATAATAACAGTTCTATGGTACAGTAGCTTAAACTGTCTCGCACAAAATCTGAAATATTTTCAATGCTCAGCCTTTCCAACAGGGCTTTATCACTTCAGCAGATGCGTGGCAGTAGTATTGCATTGCATCAGAAAATGATGCAATCAACTCTGGATGATGTGTGCATGATGGTATTATGCAATGCGATACAATATTATATCATTCCAGGCTGATTTAGGATGTTGTTGCAGTCCTATTGGATAAATTTACATGGTTAAACATTTAAAATGAATTATATGAAATATCTTCAAAACGAGAGCTAATAAAAAATTGTCAGGGTTATATTTCATGTTCAGCACACCAAGATACTACAGATTAGGGCCTTTTTAAGTCAGTAACGATCTCAGTGTTAACCAATGCAATCTCCTGAAATTGAGTCTATCTGTGTTTGCATGTGCTGTACATTTGTACCTGCGTAAGTATCTAAGAGACTTGAGGGAAAAATCATTGCAGAATAAAATGCATCTAGAAACTAAAGGGAGAATATTTAAACTAACTCTGAAGTCACACGTATGCAAGTCATGAATAAGAAGCATTGAGATTAGCCAAATATGTTTCAATTTATTTGACATCAAAGTGTTCTGAAGGAACATACATTTGGAGAGGTGTGAACCTATTCCCCTAAAACATGCACAGTGTTGTAAATCAACATTACCTCAACAGCTGTAATTTTGTTAAAAGTGTTTTTTGAAGGCTGACTAGAAATATGATGTACCCAGACATAATCAGCTCTATTTATTACTTATTCACAGTAAACCTGCTCTCTCCTGATTTTCTGAAAATTACTGCACTTTAACTTTATAGTCCATGATTCCTTGGTCTTTACTGTTGTACCTGAGAAATTGTTCTGACTGTGGTAAGTAGTCAGGCCCAGTAGTTTCTTAAGATTCCATATTAGCCAGGGGGAGGGAGTACAATTAAGGATGAGTAGTAAAAATAGCCTTTGGTGCTGAATTTTGAAACAAAAAAACAGTAACAACAAGCTGCACTTTAAAAGTTACTTATGGAAAGAGTATTTCTTCCTGAAAATGAGTGAAAAGTGACTGCTATTTTCATACTCTAGAGGGAGGTGCAGACTTTCTTTCACTAAGCTGACACAGTGATGAAAAAACAGAGATTAGAAGAAAAGAAGAAACACAGGAGAGGAGATAATTGGAATGATAACACTTCTGCTCATATTAAATCATTATTTGAATTAAATGGCTTAAATATTTAATTTTAAATATATTTATATAAATATATTCATATTTTTGAAAACTTTATTTTTGGTAATGCTCACATTTTACTTTATTTCATTCTACAAGTCCAATAGTGGCACCCTTCAACTGTAAACTTCATTTAATATTTAATTCATGAGACTCTAAAAAGCCCTTAACTGCTAAGGGTGCAGCTAGAAATCAACATTATGGTAAATTCCTCAATTATAAGTGTCTCCATAAAAAAATTGTTTCTCATAAATTTTAATTTGATGAAACTAGGAGATGATAAATTATTCTAAATTGTTTTAATAGCTTGGAGAAAGTAAAAAAACAAACTATGAAGTAAACTAGTAGATTATCCTGTTTGTTTAAAAGAAAATCACAAGTATATATGGTCAGCTTTTCTATTTGTATATTTATTACAAAGTAATTTATAGATATTTTCCAAATTTTAATATGTTTAGAAGATAACTCTAAATGTCCAGTGTGCTTGCACTTCTCTGAGAACTGGCGAGCCATATGTGCAGAAGATACTCTTTTTGGCATAAAATACATAAATAGGAGGCTATTACCCTTTTATTTTTTAATTATTTATTTATTTATTTATATTTTACATTGTTGCTCATTTGTTTATAATGCTCACTTTCTCTTCTCAGGTATAGTCCCCATAGCATTTCCTCTAACAATTCACCTGTGCGCTATCACCAAAGTCCCTTGTGCTCTTCCCTCCTGTTTTGATCTCTCTCCCTCCCCCTCCCCTACAAAATAGCTCTGATTTATAGTTGTCTGTTTATTTTTGTTTTGTTTTGTTGTGTTTGTTATTGTTATTATTTTCCTCCGATCCCTTATTTGGTAACCCTGTATTCTTCCTATAAGTGAAACCATCTGATAGTTTTCTTTTCCTTCTGACTATTTCACTAAGCATAATCCTTCTAGCTCCATCCATGTTGCTGCAAATGGCATTAGTTTATCTTTCTTGCTTGCTGAATAGTATTACTCTTTTATTTTTTTATTTTATTGAGTTTTCTCTGTTTCCATGTATTGGCCACAACAGATTATTGGGCTATTTGGAAATTAAAATGCCTCTAAAGTTGGTGATTAATGTTGCTTAATGCATAATTTATTACTAAGCATTCTATTATCTATACTACTAAATATCATTATTATACAACTTTGTACCCATATGATATACAACTACCTTTATTTTTCTCCTGATTTTTATGAAGTAAAGAAACAAAATGGCAATAAAGAAAAATAAATACTATTAAAAATATGCCCTTCTAACATAGTCCCTGTTTCTTTACACTTGCTCCTATATTATTGTTTTCAATTCATGTATATTTTAAATCCATTTCATTTATATTTTAAACATTTTTTAAAATAGAAAAAATGTTATGGTTTAGCTTTTTCACTAAAATTATATCAACACTTCTTTTACTTGCTACATGGATTCATAACTATCT
The DNA here is from genome assembly GCA_004024925.1 of Scalopus aquaticus. Taxonomy (NCBI): domain Eukaryota; kingdom Metazoa; phylum Chordata; class Mammalia; order Eulipotyphla; family Talpidae; genus Scalopus; species Scalopus aquaticus. The sequence continues at coordinate 265,521 of PVIJ01000503.1, read as the reverse complement.
TTTTTAATGTGTAGTCAAAGACTTTGTAAAAGGAGATAGGGTATCACCTGTGGACGATCAGAAGACTAATTGTGTCCACAAGGTGCCACTTACCTTGGTAAATTCTTCTCTGTCCCCTCATTTTACAGGCTGGGGTGGCCAACAGGTTGCCTGTTCCAGAACTGTTTGAATATAGTGATAGCAATTCATTCTAACATACCTCGGAAAGACTGACATTTATTGACACCAAAATAGCAATATATTAAGAGTGAGAATTAAGAGAACAAGGCTACCTCTCTATGTTTACTTCAACCTATAACATTCTCTTCATTCTCTTCTCTAGGCATTACCTGGGATGTCTAATAATAGAGAGGTTACCTGATTAGAACCCACTGCAAACAAAAAGAGTCCCTAAAATAATTTAAATGTCTGTCCCCCATAGCTTCATACACTTTTCTAAGCAAGATAATTAGGTTTTAGTCAATGTTGAATGGGTACATCTGTTTTGTCTTCAACACTCTTCCCTTTTTTTGTTATTTCATTGCTGAGAAACCATATCCTCAATTGACACTTTTTTTTCATGGCATGTACAAATAAATTCATTCTGGTAGCAGTTCTGTACTTTGGTCCTGGCAGTCATTCTTTCTATTTTGCCCTTATTGGTTGTGTTTTGATTTTACTACCTTTCTTAAAATAAATAAATATCTATTACATATATAAAATATTAATTATTAGGAAATATCTAACTATTGTATCCAAGTAACCCAGATACTCGCCTAGACATGGCAGCACTGTATTCTACTGAGTTCCTACATTATAATTTATTTAAACAATTCTTGATAATAGGCCATTTGTATTTTTTACTTCCATGCTCTTTGAAATCATAATCCATATTTAGTTTTTGTCTTTGGAATTTTTCACAATAGATTCCCATGAGTATTGGAGACTCAACGGGAGAAGACATTAACTCTGACAAAGGAATGGTAGTTATGAGGGGAAGGTACATGGAGCCTATTGGTTGGTGGTAGATGGTGACTAGATATTTGGTGGTAGATGTGGTATGATATATGCTGTTGCTGAGGTAAGAAACAGTACACTTCAAACCTATATAGTGACGTAAGCTAATGTTACCTCAATATTTTTAAAATAATTTTTTAAGGGAGAAATCATTGTCTAACTTTGTATATTTATTGCCTAATAATTTTGCAAAATGACTTGAGTAATTTATACAGATAACAACAAAATTTAACAATTTCAAAATAATCTGATGACTAGTCATTTTAATTTCTGAAATTTACTATGTAGGTAGGAACAAAATTATAATATATTGCTATTTCAAGTTGCGTTTTTAGTTACTATTGAAATTGGCCATTTTTCCATGTCTCTTACTAATTATTTTTTATTAAATGACTCAAATACTCTTTATTAATTTTTGATAACCTGGTATTTACCTTATCACTTTGTATGTACTCTTTATATGATATAGTTATTCTGTCTGTCAAAATAAAAGTCAGTATTTTCCCAATTAACACTTGTGTTTCAAAATGTTCATTTATGTTCTTCCATGTTTTATAAACTTCTTCAAATTGTTCAAGTCCTTTACTATATTTAACCTTTACTCTTTTGATAAAATCTTCCTCATTCACTTCCTTATTTTTAAAAATATATGACTTGTCATATGTTGAATTATTACATACAGCTAATTTACATCTTCAGTATCACTTAGGAGATTTATCAACTACCTTAGTAATGAATAAACCCTTTGCCTTACATTTAGGCATTCCTTAAGCTAATAATTATACACATTGTAACATGTTTATAATGATATTCTTTTAAAAATATGGTAAATTCCTTCTGTTATTTACGTTAGCTATCAAAATCTACTGATAAAAAGTGGAGTGAGGGAAGAGACAGAATGAGAGAGAATGCAAGTAGAACTTATTTATAGTCATATAACTTTTTGTATCATATAAATGAAAACAAACTGTGTTTCTTATATTACACGTAAATAACTGCTGTTTTCATTTCCAATATGCAAGATTCTCTACCATTCCTGAAATAAATACTATGCTAGTTTCAGATCACATTTAGATACTATGCAGTGTCAGGTATAACTTTGTGACCTTTGTATTTTCCAACCGTGGTATTTCCAAACTTCAAAAACAGGAATGTATATATTTACCTATATATTTCCCAGGGCAATGAAAAGAATTTTTCAACTACACAAAGACAAGTCTCTTTCCTGTTAGTCTGCTCACTTTGATTTCATTAAAACTCTCATGTGTATCTCTAGATTGTCACAATATTCTTCAGTGACAGCGTACATGTAAGAAACAAGAAAAGTTAAAAAAAAAATGTAGCAGAGCAGAAGAGCCTGGATTAAGAGTTTTGAAATAATTAAGGAACTTGGGAATAAAAACAACTAAAATTATAAGAGAAAAATATTACAATTTCTCACTCAGTGCAGTATAGGGAGTTGGGAGGAATGGGGTCAAGGTGGAGAAAGAAGTGGAATATTAAGCTACTTTGCTACTCCTGGGTAAGGAGTGATCCCTGGTAGTCATCCAATGTAATTCAATCACTTTGTAGGACAATGATTTTTCAGTCTTTACCACCCTCAACAAACATACTTGCAGGGGGAATTTCACAGATTAACAACAAAGTTCCAGTAACTTAGGACAATAAATAGCTGCATATACAAGGAAAAAAAGAAAGAATATTATTTGCCTTGTGACATGGAAGCCACAGAAAGTATTAAAAATTATAAATTGTCACAGTTTGAGTTTAAAATAAACTCTAAAGCTTGAACTTAAAAAATTTTAAAGATGAATTTGTGTATATATATATATACATACATACATAGATACATATATATATGAAGAGCTTGGGAAAGGTCATGTCGCTTAAATTCTCAAAAAGATAGTAATTGCCCTTTAAATAGCCTGTAGAAAGTAAGTTTTATTTTTAAAAGCTATTTGTGTTTTAAAAACTATAAAATCTTAACAGTCAGTCATGCCATAACATTTCCTGAAGAAGATATTTTCTGCTTCTTTAAATGTATATGACCTTAAGTAAAAGAAAAAAGTAGCTTTAAATTTTATGGACTATTGAATTTTTCTATTAATATTTCATCATGCCCCTCTCCACATTGTCTAATTTGAAGTTGAAAGCTGAGGACAAGCAGAGAGTAGAAATTACACAAACTGTTGCCAATCTAATCTCCTTTAAAAAGCGTTTTCAACAATGAGTCTCTGGTATGCCTAACCACCCCCAAGTCTAAACTACTTCCCAAGGTTCTAGAGTTTCCATAACCTGGACTTACTTTTTCTACTTTATACTCAATAATTCTGGGTGCTCTTCCTTTCTTGTGGTTCGGTCTGTTAAATTCATTCATTCAATAAATATTTGTTGAGTGCTTATTACGTGGCATGCACCAAACCACAATATTGTTTCCAGAATCAGACAAAACAAGTTAAAAAAAAACAGGTTTCACCACTTACAATGAGTCTCCTTAACCTCCATTTGCCTCTTTTTTCTTATCTGTCAAAGGAGATAACATTGTATTAAGGGAAATAATATATTTCAAGTACATAGAACAGTTCCTGGCACATAAGCCCTCAACAAATGTTAGGTATTTTTATTAGGGATTACACAGTATTTAAGAAAAATAGAAAATGTAAACAAAATTAGAAAGTATAAAATGTTGTATAGCAGGGGAAGTATAAAATGTTACAGTGGCGACAAATAGGACAATTACTAGGAAAGTTTTCCCAGAGGAAGTGACATTGAAACTGAAGCCTGAAATACACATTGGAGTCAGCTGAGTGATAGAATGGGGTGGTCTAGCAAGGAGAGCTAATTGTGAAAAGATCCAGGAATGCACTAAAATGGTACTTTGAAGAAACGAATGAAATTCAAGTGAGCAGAGAAATGAGAGATGAGGTCAGAGAAGTGCAGCAGGATTCAGATCAAAAGATTCTTTGAGACTTTCAACTTAGACTAATGAGTACAAATTTAGAAATTTTAAGAAAGGCAATCTGATCATATTTGGGTTTGAAAACAGGTGACTACAAAATAGAGAACAAATTGGAAGAGAAAAGGTAGAGCAGAATAATTTCTTGTGTACTACAAACATGGTGTGCTCTACTATCTTTCAATGACTAGCTCAATACCATAGTTTTTGGAAAGCTTTTCTTTATTGCTTGAGTTCTCATTGATCAGTTTCTCCCTTCTACATTCTAATAGGACTTTTGTTTTTATTCTGACAATATACTTTTAATCCATATCCTCCTCATTAGGCTAGTCTCAGAGAGCAGAGTAAAGAGGATTAGTCATGTGTTTCCAAGCATAGCCCCAAGAAAACTCATATGCTATACAGGTGTATAGGATATACAGAAAGTACATTCTGAGACTGAGTTTAATGAACAGCGAGAATATTCATAAGGCAGAGAATGTCCCATGGAATTGGTCCCTGTGGAAGGGAAAGAAAGGAAGCAGGCATGAGGAAGGGAGAAGTTAAATAACAATCTCAGCCAACCACATTGGAAGCTTTGGATCTAGAATGACCTTTTAAGTGGCAAGGCCTTTCTTCCCACATAAGTCATTGGGTATAGGACTTCCCATGTGACTCTCTGCTACTGAGTCAATCTCTGAAGGTGCTGAAAGCTGAAGATTATCTATAAATAGCTTCAGCAGCTGAGGCCTCCATCCTTCATTGAAGAGGATCTAGGTGGTGTATTACAAATCACCATATTGAGATAAAATCGCTTGGACTGTTCACCTAAGAAACCTGGCCAAGCTCATCAAAATCTTCACCAGACTTCATATAAGGCCACCTCCTAATAATTATGACTTTCTTCTCAGAATAAGGATGACTATCCATTGACCACAGACAGATGGAGAAGAAAACTGTGGAAGAAAAGAGAAAATAGAAAAGAAACTAAGTTTGTTTCAACATGGAGGACCATATCTAACCACAAGTGAAAATGGGCACCTGATGTGAGAGATTGCTATAGCTAACTAGAGATACATAATGCTGTGAACTCTTGGATACTACTCACACGTTGAACTTCACCTGAATCTAGCAATCTCATAGGCAATGGAACAACCTGATGCTTTCATTCTTGTGGAGATATATAGTATATTTGACCTACTGAGTGGTATTGTTGAAACAAAAAGCAGATATTGGGTCTCCCTGGTGGCACAGTAGGTTAAGCGCAGCACTATGAAGGTTTCCAGAGCCACTGCAACACGAGTTTGACACCCGGCCAGGGGGACTCCTACGCAGTGTGGCGGACCTCTCCTGCACTGCCCACTGCTCCCCTCAGCAGTGTATTTCAGTACATCTGCCTGTTCTGCTTCCCACTCTGTCTCTGGTGAATGCTCTCACCATGCCACACCTCTGGCCTACACCCCAGTTTGCATGGATAAATAAATCTTTAAAAAAAAAGCAGATATTCACTGTGAATCAACAATTGAATGTGCGATCTATTTTGATATGATGAGAGAGAGAGAAAGCACTTCATTTTCAGAAAATGTCTATGCTCTTTACAATTTCATAGATGAAATAACTGGCAATCTTGAGCCCTCTTTGCTTCTTTGCTAGGGCCTTGTTATTCTTTTTTTTTTTTTTTTTTTTTTTTTTTTTTTTTTTTTTGCGTGGGGCGGCGAGTGGGCTCGCCAGAGACAGAGTGGGGAGAAGAACAGGCAGATCAGAAATATACTGCTGAGGGGAGCAGCGGGTGAGGCAGGAGAGGTCCACTGCGCCATGTGGGATTCTCCTGGACTGGGCGTCGAACCCGCATCACGCGCTGCCGACAGCTCCACAGCACAGCGCCCAACCGCTGCGCCACCAGGGAGGCCTGGGCCTTGTTATTCTTTAAGAGAAGAATGAGAAATGCCAGTTCTACCAGGAACTATTGCAACTACAAAGTTGTGCTACTATGAGATAGTCTATCCCCTTAGACCAAATCCATATCCAAGACAGTATTATCAGAGAAATGATCCTCCAGAGACAAATGGAACCATTTAAGTACTTGGAGGTATTTTTAGCCATTGTAATATTCAGGTGGACTTTTGATTCTCCACAATCTAGATATGTTTAAAAAAAGTTGACCTCATCTAATAGCCTGGATTTTGTAGTTCTAGAATCCCTATGCCATCTTTACCTTTGAGAAAATTTCATAAGTATGTCTTTAAGAACTTTAGGCTTAAATGTTTGTTTATGCTGGGCTGTGTTTTGTGTATTCAGCTAATGTTGAAAACTACATTAATCAAAATTCCCTTCCCTCTATCATACTAGATTAAAGTTAACCAAAAGAGATGCTACATAAACTTTGGAGGCAAAAATAAAACACATGCTATTACTCTTAGAGGGTCATTGTTATCAGATGCCATGACAGACAGAATAGTACGCGGTGCCAGCATGTCCTCCCCTGCATTTGGTCATCTTCACAGCTGCTGGCCCTGCTAAGTAACAGTAATCCCAGTCCCTTCACCAGATGCTTGGTTGTGTACCCAGAGGCAAGAGACAGTAGCTACATGAAGTCAATAACCTCCCAGAAGCAGCAGTCTCCATAGACCTCGTCACAAGTTCCCCTATTACCGTCGCACTTTGACAACCTGAAGTAGTTGGCTTTTTCCCGCTTTTGCCAACAAGTTTCAACTTGTTCTCCCGGCAAACATTTAGACAATACTGGTTGTTGATGAATTTCTGATTCCCCTCTTCCTTTCATTTCTACAGCTCCTCTTACATTTAATATTCTCCTTAGTCCCATAAATTTTACAGTGGCTCTATTATCCTGAGATACTGTACTGATACCTTTCCCAGTCAAGTAAACTAGAGGAAAATATATCATTGGTATACAAATGGTTATTACCTTTTAAGAGTGGAAGAGTTTTGCACCTCAATCTCAAGTCTACCCTGCTATCCATTTCCTCATCTCATTATAAAGGGAGGTCTCCATCATCTTCATGGAGGAATCCCTACCATACAGGTATCTCAGGACAAGGTAAAATTTGCCTTCACACATATTTTTAGAAAACCTGCCTATGGCCATAGTTAATAACAAACACAATACTGCAGTCTAGACATGTTCACTGTAACCACTAGCTTTCATACCTGGATATACTTGCTTAAAACGTCTTAAAACTCCTCCATGCCAAGATGCTCATAGGAAGGAAGGGCACAAATGATGAGAATAGAGTGTTTAATATTTGTCTGGGGTGTCAAATTCCACACTGCACATATATGCATACATATGGCATACATATACACACATATATATCAAGAGGAATCTATAAATTAATAGGTAAAGATATGTGTAAGCAAGTCTTTGCTCAAAGACTGACATGGCTATAAAACCACAACTAGCAGTGAAAGTCTTCCCTGGGGAACAAGAGGCAGATACTTGGGCCAAGCAGAATCTGAGTGAGATATAGAACTACTAGAATCAGTGCAAAAGAATCAAGGTGTTCTTCCCCAAAGTGAAGTCTGGGCCATGTTGATCTGGTTAGACCCCGAATATGACCCTTAAGGATGTCTGTTAATATTTTTTCTAACAAAGTGTTCTGATGCATACCACTGCTTACAATAATTTTATCGGAATCAAAGCAAGTCTGGATGCCCTAGGAAAAATTAATCCCTGAGCCCTTGAAGCTTATTATTAAACTGCTACCATGGTTCAATACCCTTCCCCTCATATTTAGTATAATTCTTAGGGCTTCCACCAAGATGGGGCACAGAGTATCCTTTACATTAGGTCATATTTTGGTCAGACCTTGCTGCTTTGCTGATTTATATGTTTAGTCTCAATAAACTATCAGACAATTTAACGTGAGACCAGTCTTGAATTCACCATGTCTGAATTCACCTTTCTCCTACTCAATATATTCAGATGACAGTTAAAATGAATGGTCAAGCAGAGGCACAAAATAAACTTCCATGGCTGCATATCAAATAAATAACCATGACTAGATCCACCACCTTCCGATAGAGAAGTTAGCTTGTAACAATTTCCTACATACCCTTTCTTCAAAAAGACGGATTTCTTGCCTGCTTTCCTTTCTGCCTAGCATCACCATAATCTTTGTAATTTCTGGAAGAAACTCCAAATTCCTGGAAGACATCCAAAATAACCCAAGGGAGCTATGGATATCTCCTGATATCCGACCACAACACTTCTGTGGTTTTCATATCCATTGTCCAGGTCCTGTAGCATGTTTCTATAACCAGCGTTCTCTAGACCTTACATGGGCTGTCAATTTCTATGTTTATGGTCAAATCCTGGCCCTGGTCAAATCCTCCAGTCACTTCCCACTGGCTGTCTCCCTATATCACTATGCCTTTGACTCATGCTTCCATTATATGATAAATTATTTCTTTGTTCATCTTCTACTTTATCATCAGCACTTTACATTTCCTTTCTCAGAGCAGTCACTGCACTTCTTTGACTTCAAACTTCTGTCAAGATCCGAATACAATAACCAGGGCATATCCAGAAAACTTCCATATATCCTTAGGTACTTCTCTGAGCTCCGATTTACTCACTTGCTTCATCTGAAATCTGTCCCCTAAAGACACCATTTCTCCTAAGTTTCTCTCTAGTGCAGGTTTGTTGGCAGGCAAATGAAGGAGTTCTTGTCTACTGGCTTCTATTTCCTTAGTAAAACAGGAGTGGCCATGGCGGTAGGGAGGGAAGGTTAGAGATTTGAGGCAAGTGTCGTCTTTCATTTCTAATTCATCATCAATCCCTTGCTCTGATTTGTAAATATGTCTTGAATCCAGCCATTTCCAGTTAGCCCCATCACTACACAGTGTTCTAAGTGAACATTATAGCTAGCCTGAATCTATCAAATTAGTCTTCTGATCAGTTGCCTTATGTCCTTTTGGTTTCCTTCACATAAGTACCTGGGGCAATCTTTTCAAATTACAAATCAGCACTTCCTGACATAATGCACTTCAGTGGAATCCCATCTCTCTTTTAGTAAAGACAGAAATCTTTCTGTGATTGGCCTTTACCCTTTACTTGCTTCTTAGACTTATCTGGTAACCTGAGTTTTATAGTTTTCTAACACAATGGCAACAACTGACTTCTTTCAACTACTTGAAGCCACTATGATTCTTTTTATCACAGGGACTTATGATAGTATACTTCATCTTTCTTAACCTAGTTTGTTATTTTCCCCCAAAGATCTGACGTCAACCATAATTTCCCAAGAAAGTACTATTATACTCTCTTACAGTACCACATATTTCTTCCTTATAGCAATTAAGATAGTTTTCCACTATTATATTATTATGTTTATTATTGTCTCTTTATCTGTGTCTGTAGGTTAGCTGCATTATATTTTATTTAACAATAATTTTCAATAATTTTTGGATAATGTATTTATCCCACTTACCTTATAAACTCAGTAACAGTAGGGAATATGCCCCTTTTTGCCCACCCTTATATCCCTGAATTCTAGCTCAGTGTCTAACATATTCATTTCATGTGTTAAATAAGTATCTGTTAAAAAAATGAACACTTTAGTTGATAGTTCTGAATACTAAGGAAAAAAATACAGAGAGCAGACTCTGTGACTATTCTCACAATAAATTTGTACTACTCATACACACTTTCTAGCCTATATGAGAACAAGATTCCCCTCCATAAAACGAGGGCCTTCCACTGCTAGATTTACCACCTTGCATCTCAAATTCATTTTTGTGAATCCCTGTGTAAATGATTCCAGAGCTCCCCTCTGAAGCAACTTATCCCAAATGCCAGAGACAAGGAGCCAAAATACACATTAGGAATGATCTGGACTTTGTCTTTATTGTAGTTAGTCCTAGTACTTTATTTGGTGGAGACAATACTTACTAGAGGAAAATACATATGAATAACCATTGATGTGAATAACCAATGAATCCCTCATTTAAGATCAAGTACTTTTGGTTGAGGCACTGCTCCATGGCAAGAATGGGGGTTATGAGCCCTATAGACATGGGATTGGGCCCCTCGGGAATAATGTAAGATTGAAGTGGGGGTGATTATTAGAACATTCTTTTGAGAGTAAGCCAATAACCAGAAAGAAGAAACCAAATAACCAAAGTTTAGTACAAAGGACAGAAACAGAACCATCAATTGTGAAAGAAGTCACAGTTAGAAGCCAGATGAACTATGGAATGAATGAGTACATATCAGGAACCAGAGAAGCATGTATACAATAATTACAGTGAATAGATCAAAGCAGACGAATGTCTAGATCTATGGCCATATGTAACTAATTTAAGGTATAAAAGTGAAATAGAATCTCCTACCAATAAGAATTGATAGGTTTCCGAGAGAAAGCAAGCCTAACCTAGGAATCAAAGGGAAAACATCCCTTAACCAATTTCCTGAAACAGGTGCTCTGATACACTCATTCAAAGAAGACTTCTTGAGAAGTTAAATACTTCCAGACCCCATTAAAGTCTTCTATAATCAAATTTCACAAAATACTAGTGTTTTGGTAAATTAATTTTCAAAATGACATTCATTTCTTTACAGAATGTATATTATGTCAAATCATAGAAGCTTATAATTGGGAAGACCCTGACAATTATAATTGGGAAGACCCTTGGCAATACACCCTGATGTATTACAGAATATCACCTCAATTTAATATTGACCTATAAGCATGTACAATAACTCATAAAAACTTATTGAGGTTAGTCAAGGACAGTTTCTCTGAAAACAATGACATTTCAGGCAAACTCTGAATTAGGTATGAGGAAGACAGATAACAAGAGTTGCACAAAGCATGGGTAATGCCTGGGGGAAGAGAGGTATAAGTGTGTGCTGAATTCGAGCAACTGAAAGAAGGATTGTGTGGCTGAAACAGAAAGAGTAAGAGGAGAGTAGCACAGATGAGCCAATAAGAGCCAGATTTTGAAGACCTTGCTAAGAATTATGGACTTTTACCTAAGGACAGTAGGAACCATTGACAGGTTTTATGAGAAACAATATGAAAAGGTATGTGCTTTTTTAAAAAAAGTCACTTTAGACTTTTGGCTCTTGTCAAGATGAGTAACCAGAATTGGATTTACCTTTCTACCTGAAACAACAAGGAAAATAGATAAGATTTATAAAATGATGGCTTTCAAGGCACTGGATATGAGGTGATGAAGGACATATGTTCCCTCTCATATGGGAAAAAAAATAGATAAATTCTACCAAAATATTAGATTGTAATGTCAGAGGAAGAACCTTTAGTTGAGGAGGAGCTGGGGGTCTGGGGAAGTTAAGGAGGGTATAGTTGGCTGGGCATAGTATTAGAAAGAAGAGAATTGCACAGAGAAGGAACTCCAGTGACTTGCAGAGAACACTCCTTGAATATTCAGTTGAGTACTGATCAGATGATGTATGTGAAAAAACTACCCAAAGCTGAAGGAAGAACCACCCCCAGAAAGAGTAAACAGTATTTACAGAACTGCCATGAACTATAGTAGTACTTGTCCCTAACAGCCAGTATGGGAAATCTCATACTTTAGAAGATATCAGTTATTCTCCAAGACTTATCTTTTTTTCCACATAGGCAAAAGAAGAAAGATAAATGTGAATAGAAAGGAATCACTGTCACTGCATCATTCCCTAGGAATGCAGTTTTATTATTTTGTTCTAATTTAGTGGGAAAGAGTAGTTTCAGGCTTTTTTCTTAAGCCCTTCTTGCCATAAATGTCCCCATTCCACAGATTTGGAAAGCAACATAGGTATTCTCACAATAAGTTGTTAAAAGAACTAGATAAAAAACAAGAGGGTGAGTCTATGAGGAAGACTCAGATCCAATTCCATTTATCACCTGAATTCTACAAGCAACCATTCTGATTGTTGGGTTATAGTGGCATTCCAGTATCTTGGGGATTTAAACATGCTGGGAATCAGTGTCCAATAATTCCTGGGTATTTGGCTTTTCCCAGAACACAGGCATGGGATTGATCAGTTATTGCTACATAACAAATTGCCTTCAAATTCAGTGGTTTACCACAATCATTTATCATCCTCACATCTGTGAGTCAGCTGCTCTAGGCAGAATTAAATAGGCTGGAATAGCCTACACAAATGCCACGCTATCTTCAAAAATCCAGAGAGCCCCAGTGCGTATGACACTTCATTTTCCTGATAGGTGGAAAAGAACATGCCTAGGTGGCTCTATTGGTCTCAGCTGGGTTTATTTACTCATCTGCAATTTAATGTTGAATGTAGGTCTTCCCTGTGCTATAAATTTGGTAGTATTGGCTGTTCCAGTATCTCTTTTCCTTTAGATTGGTGAACTAGAGCTCACATGTCCTCATGATAGTAATAGAGACAAGAAATAAAGCATGTATGTGCAAACACTAGCCTAAGCTTTGAATTGACACAGTTACTTTCACCCTTATGACATTAGACAGAGCAAATCATAGACTGAGTTCAAAGTTTGAGGGTAGGAAAACACCTTCTTGTTATGGTAAGGTCTTGGCATTATGGGTTGTTGGAAAAAACACTCAGAACATTCATTGCTCCTGATTTTGAGAACTCTGAGGAAAGGAGAATTTAAGAACTCTAAGGAATGGAGAACCAAACCCTTAATGGGCCTACCTAGACTCACTCACCTTGGCCTCAGCACAGTAACACTGATCTGAAAAGTATTCAAATCATAAGTGAAGGAGACACAATCCCCACTCCTATAGTGTCTGCCTAAGAAGTGGGAAGCTTTGGGGGTGATTCCAACGATACAAACATTGGTCAGTACCGTTTTGGCAACATCATGCAACTTTGGTAATTTCAGCATCCATGGGTACCATCTTAGAACCCCCCACCCATATTACTGCTCCTGCCACTTGCAACCACCACAGGTCACTGTTACACCCTTCAAGTTATGCATATGCTGCTGGGACAGGTCACTGGCTTCACCTGGCAGCCACCTCTCAGGAGAAGCACACCAAAGTTGGCACAGACCAATAGCACCACCCACCTGGCATATCACAATTGCATGCCTCAACTATGCCTACCCATCTTGCTGGGCCAACAGCCCAACATGCTGTATTATGCTGGCATAGCAGGAGGGCAGGTGCAGCCCACATAGAGGAGATACCTGGAGTGCCTCACTTGGGTGGTCATGGGAACTGTGTTCCTGGATTCCAAGGGATAGTACCAGCAGAAACTGGAAAAGTTGAGGAAAATATAAATAGAAGTTCTACAGCTGTAGAAGACAATGATAAAACTGGAAAATACAATAAAGGGGTCCAAAGAAGACTGAATGAAGTTGAAGTGAGTAAAGTGAACTGAAAAATAAATAGAACCCTCTCACATAGAACAGCAAAATGAAAAAAAGGGGATCTCAAAATAATGACATGAGGTATAATTGAAAAGAGAAGGAAGGAGAACACAAAGGTCTTTGGATGGCTAACAGAAGCAGATTTCAAATTAATGATGTGCTCAGAATCTTTAGCATTTTCCATAGACACTGAATGATCTGGCTTCTCCTTGCATTCCCAGTCTCATCTTATAAACAATATTCTAATCACTTTCTATGTTTCAGCACTTTTTTCCCTTCTCATTTTAGCCATCTTTTTTTTTTCTTTTATTTGAGCTAACATTGATTTACAACATTGGACATGATTTAGAGGTATAGGACCTCAACTTCAGGTGTATATTACAACACCACAATCATAGTCCTCCTCCACCATAGTTCATTGTGCGCACTCCCCACTTTGCTCTCCACCTCCCCCTCTGTCATGTATAACCTCAATTCTGCAGCTTACTATTGGTTTGGTTTGGTCAGACATTTTTTTGTTTTGTTTCTCTAATAAGAAGATAAAGAAGCTGCCAATCTGTGTTTAAACTGAAGTGACATCAAAGCATTATCCCCTCCAGTTTTCCTTTCACGTGGTGAGTTACATTGATTTTCTAATGCACTCTATTTGTATCGCTAGAAAAAATCCCACTTGATCATAATGTATTATTTTTCTAATGCATTGTTAAATTCAGTTTGCTAAGATTTTGTTAAGAACCTTTGCATCTATGTTCATCAGGGAAATTTGCTTGTTTTCTTTGTGATGTCTTTGCCTGGTTTTAGTATCAAGGGTAATGTTATCTGCATAAAATGTGTCTGTAAGCAACCCTCTTTCTCAGTATTTTTGAATAGTTTGAGAAGGATAAATATTAGCTCATCTTTGAAGGTTTGATAGAACTCACTAGTGAAACCATCTGGGTCAGTGCTTTTGGTTTTGGGGGGACTCTTAACTATTTTTTCAATCTCCTTGATTGTAACTGGTCTGTTCAGGTCTTCTATTTCCTCTTTATTCAGTCTAGGAAGTTTGCAATTTGTCCATTTCTTCTAGGTTATTAAACTTATTGGTATTCAAATGTCCGTAGTAATCTCTTAAGATCCTCTGAATTTCGGTAATGTTGGTTATAACTTCTCTATTGTTCCTGATTCTATTGAGTTTTGTTTTTCTTTTTGAGTCTAGCTAGAGGGTTATGTATTTTGCTCACGTCTTCAAAGAACAAGCTTTCCGTTTCACTGATCTTTTTGACTATTATTTTGATTTCTATTTTATTCTTTTCCAGCCCTAATTCATTATTGCCTTCCTTTAATTAGCCTTTGGTTTTGTTTGTTTTGTATTTTTCTAATTCCTTAAGGCTAGAGATTAATTATTTGAGCCCTTTCTTATTTATTGATGTCTCTATTGTTATATGCTTCCCTGTGTCCCATAGGTTCTGATAGGTTGTGTCCTCATTTTTGTTTGCCTCAAGGTAATTTTTAATTTCTTGTTTGATTTCCTCATTAACCCAATAATGATTCAGCAGTGAGTTATTGAGTCTCCACATAGCAGAGTTTTCCCCTGCTTTCTTTTTGTGACCTAGGGGTTAAGTCTAAGCTGAAGTGATTTATGTTGAGTGTTATGTTTTCCTGATAAAGTATTCCATTAATGATTATAGAGTATCCATCCTATTACCTGTTACCTTTTTTTAGCTGGAGTTCTATTTTATCAGATACAAATATGATTATCCCAGCCTTTTTCTCGGTCCTTTTTGCTTATAAGATTATTTTGCAACCATTTACTTTGAGCCTAGGTTTATCATTGGAACTCAGATGGGTTTTCTGGAGACAGCAGATAGTTGGGTTTTGTTTTCTGACCCAACCAGCTACTCTACACATTTTGATTGGAAGTTTATTCCTTTTACATTTCAGTGATTATTGATATATGAGAGTCTGCTGCTGTAATTTTGTCTTTATTTTTCTAGTTCTATCCATTTTATTGTTCTTTTTTGCCCATGGACATTGTCTTAAGTTAAAATAAGAGAACTCTTTTCAATATTTCTTGTAGGGGAGGTCTAATGTTGGCAAGCTTCTTCAGCTTCTATTAGTCTGGTTAGACCTTCATTTCTCCCTCATATCTTAAGGAAAGTCTTTCAGGATATAGTATTATTGGCTTGTGGTTGTTTAAGTATTTTTAGTATGTTAGTCCATTCTCTCCTTGATCATAGTGTTTCCTCATAGATGTCAGAAGTAGGTCTGATGGGGATACCTTCTTAGGTTATCATTTATTTTTGCTTGGTCACCTTAATATTTAGTCTTTGTCATGAACTCTTATAAGTTTCATGATGATGTGTCTTGCTGTTGGTCTGATCACATTAAAATAACCAGGTGTTCTTTTAGCTTCATGGACGTGTTATTTAATTTCTTCCCCATGTTTGGGAAGTTTTCCTCTTTTTTTTCATTTTCACTAAGTTCTGTGTTCCCTTCTCAATAGTTTCCACTTCTGGAATACCTGCTATTCTAATGTTGACTTTCCTAATGGAAATAATTCTTGGAGCGTTTCTTCATGTTCTTTCTTTGTATCTTTTTCTTTAACCTGGATTCATTGTGAATTTCCATCTTTGAGGTTGCTGATTTGATATTCCATTTGGTCTATTCTGCTTCTATAGCTTTCTCCAGATTTTTTTTTCCTCTCTTCATGTTTTACAATCCTATATTTCCATATTTTCTTTTGTAAAGCTTCAATTTTTTTAAAGCTTCAATTTCTATTTTCTGTTCATTAATTTTACTTCTCAGGACATTCATTTACCTCAGGGGTTTTTGGCCTATTTTTTATCAAATTTTCTGTCCCCCCCCCCATTTCTTTTAATTTCTTTATCATGGCAATTTTGAATTCTATGTCTGATATGAACATAAGATCTTCTGTATCTATAATTATGGGTGCCTTGGTGGTGGTGGGTGTGGTAGCATATACCTGAAGGGTATGATTCGATACATCTAAATCATATGTGATATAACCAATGTTATATCAATAAAAATTTCTTTTTAAATAAACTTTCCATGTCGTTGTGTTAGGTTCTGGAAAGCTGCTCTTTGTGGTGATGTATTTCTTTAAGGTCTCAAGGTTCCCAGGTGTTGTATTTTTATTTCTGCCCATTTTTCTGCTTAAAAGGTTGCTGTATTTTTAAGTCTCCTTAGGAGAAATTTAAATTGTATGAGTTCTATCTTTCCAGTAGATGGTGCTGCTTTTAGTTTTGTTTTGTTTTAAGCTTTTCCCTAGCTTTAAATGATTTTAGATGTTTGGCATTTCTGGGTTTCTGTACCTTGTATGTTAGAGAGAACTAATCTGCAACTGTCTAATCAGGTGGTTCAGGTGGGGCTTAAAAATGTTCAGTTGCAGTGAATACTGGTGGATGGGAACTGGCCTGTGTTTGCAGGACCACCAATAGCCCTACTCCCTGGGGCTCCAGTCCTATATTTTTGTAGTCTGCATGCAATCAGCATGCCTCACTGGTCAGTTCTAGTCCCAAGGCAATGGAGGAATACAGTGCTCAGAGCATCTTCTTTGGGGCCTAGTCCATTGGGTACACCCCAGCTCATCCCCACCTACCTCTCCCAGTCAAGGGTTTGCTTTCATACCACTCAGCTCTCCCCTCCCCACAGTTGCCTGCCAAGCACAGGTGTATAGTTCTCTGCTTTGTAGGGCAGCCTCCTACCCCAGGTATCTCTTCATTCACCTTTAGGTTATATGGAGTTGAATTTCTTCAATATTCCCTTTGGTGCAGTCTGTGCTGGTTTTAAATGTCCAAGTATATTCCAGTCTTGTTCCAAGTTATAGAACTCTCTGGATTCAGTGC
This sequence comes from Scalopus aquaticus, assembly GCA_004024925.1. Taxonomy (NCBI): domain Eukaryota; kingdom Metazoa; phylum Chordata; class Mammalia; order Eulipotyphla; family Talpidae; genus Scalopus; species Scalopus aquaticus. Next base: position 248,419 of record PVIJ01000503.1, on the reverse strand, counting down.
CTGTCTGGGTAACTTTCAGATTATTCTCCTGGGAGCAAACCAGGGAACTTCCTCAGATGCCATCTTGGTCTAATACCTCTGCGTTTCCACTCTTTGCACAATTTAATACCTCTTTTTAAAGGCCTTTGCACATATACTCCTTTGATCAGAAATAATTTTCTACTTTTTTACCTAATTCAATATCCATCTTAATTCTAGCATTACTACCTCAGGAAAGACCCACATTTTAAGCAAAAGTCATTAGGGCAGTTTTTCCTTATAAAAGTTATTTAATCTGTACATTTCTCACAGTAGACCAATGTTTCAAAGTGTAAGGGATCATATTTCAATTGCTCACTATTTTTTTTTCCTGGTAGACACATTACCTGGTATATAATAAGCAGGCAACAAATACTAAGAAAATAAATGAAAATGCATTTTTACATTGAATAAGTTATCAATTTTTAACTCAATGTCAACATTTTTTAAAAAATCACGCAAAACTACTAGCAACAACAAAAACAGGTGGGAAAAATGAGTGAATAATACCTAGGCATAGTAGGAAATTGTGGCAAAGGGAGCATATCATGTATGTGTCTTTCAAACGACTTTGAAATGCTTTTATAACAGCATGTCCATATATCCATATACCAGTTTTGGCTATAGAGTGCCAGTTTGTAGTACTTGTCTTAAATAAATTGCTATATCCATCATATATTCAATACAAATGATATTATAGTGAATAATACCATGAGAAAATGCTGTTTTAAAAAGCAAGCTAAAAAGCAACATTTTCATTTTATTTTAAAATACATATAGAAACTAATGAAAAGATTTATGCTATCACTAGGTGATGGAATTATATGTTCATTTGTATGTGCTTTTCTGTATTTCTTAATCTCCTATAATGAACATGAAGAAGTTTTTATATTCAGAAATGGTACTTATAAGATAAAGAACACAGGAGGCAAGGTGAAGGATAAAATGGAGTAGAGTAGGATCAGAAGCAGAAATATTAATCACTAGACTATTGCAGGTAATTCTACTGGTATCCCTAGACTTACCTGGGTTGGAGATAAGGGTAATAAAATCATTAACCACAAACATGGCACTCGAGATGCGAAGCTAAATAAGATTCCAGGGAAGAGTATGTGAATATTCAATAGAAATAGGGCAAAGGCCTAAATCATGACTAACTCCTTAACATATAAGAGCCAGAAAGAAAGGTGCTTAAAGGATACTAGGCAGGACTGATTAGTGATAAACCAGTAAGTAGAAAGTTATCATAGAAACTAAAGGAAGTAGATTCAAGGAAAAATTGGTCAGTGATGATAATGGAAAAAGCATCTTGCTTGCTTTCAATGTTCACCTCCTATGAAAGGACTTCAACTAGCACTAGGTCTTTCTCTATAGGTCTTTCTCTATACAGGGGGACAATGAAGACCTGCATCATCAGTAAATTTGTGAAGAATTTCTCATTTGGTTCTATCCTACAACTTCTTGAGAACAAGGTTGTCCACAGAGACCTTTCTCATTTTTGGTCCTCTATACTCTCCTTACTAAGTGTTGCTAGCAATTGGAGGTCTAAATCTGCTTAATTCCGGGGAGCAATTGTAAGGTCTATTTGATCTTCACACTAAGTCACACCAACCAATTTAATTTTGTCAGTAGTAAAGTTATCATTCTAGCCAACACTTCTATCCTTTGGTTATTTCCCAAATGGTTCAAGAAAGTGATTATCTTACTAGAACCCTCTTGGAAACTACAACAACTGATGTCAAATACTATAGGGTGAAGTAAGTAGGGAATTGAAAAGTGGTTAATGACCTTGGCAATTAAGAAATAATTATTAATTATATTATCCCTGCATAAAGTGAAAGCTCTCAAGGAAGGAAATTGAGGAAGTGTCTTCATGGGGTCGGTGCAACTGACTACCCCAATGTTTTTCTGTGAGATTTCTAATGGGACTAGTCCTCTCAGGGAACTATATTAGACAGGGCTATTTTAATTGTAAATGAATAAAAATCTATCCTAAAATAGACTAAATGAGAGTAGCAGTGTAGTTGATAAGAGACAGAACTTAGCAGGCACTAAGGTCAGTGGGTAAGTCTATGATTCTGGATTTCAAGTTATATCATGTGGTCTTTACTTGCTGTTGTCTATATTTGCTTTCTGTTTTTACTATATGTTAAGATAGGCTCATCCCATCTCAAAAATTGTCAGCAGTAGGTTTACCATTAGTAAACTCTTCATAGATGACACTGAAAAGATAGGCCTAGTTCTCACATTTTTATAGGAGGGCAAGATTAGTCACATAATTGGAAAGTCTCATCAGGCAGAGCAAAGGTATTTCTTGAAACGTTGGACATAAAAAAATAAATATTGTCCACCACATTCTACCCACTGGCTACCCAGTATTTATACCTGTGCAACTTTCAAGAATGCCCTGGCCCAAGACAATGTGATTACCCCCGCGGACAACTGAAATACTATCCTCCCCCAAATTTCACCCAATTATTGCACCTTGTTTGAAAGTCAGGAGTTATGGATGTTGTGCATTTCATTTGATCATTTCTGGATATAGTTCTTCATGGTACAGCATGATAAAAATAATTTTCTTAGTGGTATATACTTAAAAAGGAAAGTATGGGCAGGCTAATTAGTAGTAGAAGAGGTACCTTGTCAGTTAATACAGTTGTCTTGAGCTTGCTCTCTGGAAGTCACTCTCTTATCCTTTGTACACACATGAGGTATTGGAATTGAGTAATCATGTGCCATTGTTTGCAAAGGTTGGTGTTTATGTCAATGCAATTTTCTTGTAATCTTAGTTGACTGCTGGTCACTTTACTTTTTGGTAACTGTGGTTTAGAAACCAAATGGTATGTGAAACTGTTTTCTGTCCCTGAGCAATGTTTTGCAAGGTTAGAATGCAATGTCTATCATCCATCCAGGTAAACTTAACAACATATTTCTGTAATACCTATCATTCAGTTAGTTATATCTGTATTTCTGTTTTGATCTCCACATCCAAAATTATAAACTGAGGGAAAAGTTCAAGAATAGCATAGCTAGGTTATGTCTCTTTGTCCTACGTTACATCTAAAGGATGGCTCCTCATAATAGGGATAATTTGTCAAACTTTGTCAGACCAGATATTTACAAGAGATGTTGTATATGATTTTTTCAGGGATTTAATTATGTCTTTTACATACAAATTTATTTTTTTGTCATGTGAACTATAGACTACATGCAAAAAGGGGTGTTTTAGAAAAACATTTTTTAATCTGCATTCAAATAGGAGTTTGAACTAATATGCATCCCCCCCTTTTTTTTTGGTAGGACCTCACTACTGGACATACTTCAAAATCCTAATATTTCTCTACAATTCCTCTAAAACTTCAATTTTGATATAGACAATGGCTAAGACCCAAAATTCAACAGGTAACTTGCTTCTTGCAACACGGTATTGCCAAATCTCCTACCCAAGGCCAAGAAATTATTGTATAACTCACCTAGACTCATCAATTTTTTATTGCAGGTGTGTCATTTGTTCACAATGGCACTATTTTATGTGTTATAGCAAAAACAAAAACCATGCCATTTTTGAAAATTCTTGCTCTCTTTTGCTTGTTTGAAATTTCATATCCTATTTTGGATTGTTTAGGGAAATTCTAAATTTAAAGCATTAAAGCATTATTAGTTTCTCTGATTTTATCTATCAAGGCATTGCAAAGGGGAATCTGGTCTGCTTGTTGTCTCTGTTGCAGTAAAGGTCGATCTACTGAAATACACTGCTAAGGGAAGCCGTGGGCAAAGAGGATGCCATATGTGGGCTAGCTCCCTGGCCAGTTATTGAACTCAGCTGATACAACTTCCAAGGTATTCTTTCAGAGTTAGATTATTTTCCCCTACCTTATTTCAGAATTTATTTATGGCTAGTGTATTCTCAAAAGGATGCCCCTTTCAACCCATTTATACCATTCTCTGCATGAGTTCCCATCACACTGTACTATAGCAAGCCTATGGAAGGCATGGGATTTACCAAATTTACATACCATTTAAGGAATTTTGTATCTCCTTTTCAGTCCATCGTAGTCAAGGAAGATGCAGGAGAGGGAAAGGTTATCAACGTTGCCTGGTCCTTTCTGCTTAAACATATTAATTTGCCATTTCTACTTGATTGTAGTTGCCTATATTGGCAAACTTTCAGGTGGGAAGCAGAGCACAAGCCACAAGCTCCCAGTTTGAATTCCCAGTTCTTCCTGATAGTATCTATCCCTTGAAATTTCAACTCTGTGGAGAGAGCCAGGAAATATGTGTCTCAATTAATGGGCTCTTTTCCTATCTTACAATACCATTTAAATAGCCTCTATTTTCTTATAATAATTCTATTCTTAAGCAGGTTCACTTCATATGGTAACAAAAGACTACAGATAATTTAAGTCATTGCTTAATTCAAAGAGATAGATGCCTCTTTTTCAATAGTATTATCTAGAATAGTGAGCCCCATCAATTGGCTTCATTTTTCTTATTTTTAAAAGATTTATTTATTATTTATTTATTCAGAAGTACAGTAGGTGAGAAGATTCATCAGAGACCGAGTTGGAAGCAGAACAGGTCTATCTACTAAAACACACTGCTAAGGAGAGCAGCGGGCAAAATAGGATGCCACATGTGGGCTAGCTCTCAGGCCAGGTATCGAACTCAGGCCACTGTGGTGGTAGCATGCTAGTGCTGAGACTTAACCCCTATGCCAGCAGGAGGCCCTGGCTTCATTTTTTTAATCTGCCCATTCCTGAATAAATCGTAATGCCTGAATAATAAGGGTACTTCGGTTGTTTAATTTATGGGCCCACTCTGTGATAACAGTTAGGATGAGGCAATGGATGGTTGCACTTGGGGAAAGGAGTTAAGATTACATTAGTTAGGATAAACTCTAAGTCTCACTTTTAACATAACAAGGCATATATATTCAAACACAAGTATTCCTAACAGACAGGCAGCTATTCTTCCAGTAAAAATTCAGGAAAGCATAGTCCTTCCATCTGGTAGTTTTGCCGTCTTCAACACATGACTTCCAATGCTAATGTGTTCATTTGCCTCAAGTTGGTGGGGAATGTGAGTATCTTGAATTGTTCACATTTTTGTCGACCAAAGCTATGATAGGAACACATCACTTCTTTTAATAATCCTGGTTATACCTAATTGGAATGTCTAAACTGGAAAACCTAACTGGAAGGGAAGAATGAGAAAAAAAATAATCTTTGTGCCCAGAATATAGTATCTTTAAGAATCTGCTATTTGATCACTGAACACCTAACTGAGCTCTTTTCTCACACATAGAACACATCTACCACAAGGGAGACAAACTAAAGTTCTATCCAGTCATCAGACAAGGTTCAAAGTCTAGGTTTTTCGGTGCTGTGCTGTCATCTTCGATAGGGTCAGATGGAACCAATGAACTAGAAAGACAAGTTATCTCTACAACTGTTCCATGCTTCTGCAAATCCAATGCACAAGAGTAGATCAGGGACAACTGCAATATGCTCTCATTAGGAAAAGAAAAATGTGAGACACTAAGCAATATGGATGTACAATAATGATGGGCTACTGTGCAGGCATTTTGTGATCCACCTCCCTTGAGAGTGGAGAAATTTTTGATGAGATCCCAATTCTAGTCTTTGGGAGTAACTTCCTTACCCTTTATCATATATGATCCCTGATACCAGCCTCTGAAATAGTCTTTGTCCATTTTTTTTGATGGATACATCCTATGTAGTGTTGAGGAGCTATAAAGTGTTTATGCCCCATATCTTGCTTGTACAGATTTTTGGTGTTGCATAGTTGCCCAAAGGTTTTAAGATTAGAACAATGATATTTGATTCATGTTCATGATTTGGATTAGTAATAAATTCCTTCAAAAATATGATTTATTTGCTTCTAGAAACTACACCTAAAGTTTTTTCTTACATGATACTCAAAATTGCATTTATTTCTTTGCTCTTACCCCATGTCAATTTCTCTAGAACTTCAGCTCAGCCACCTTGCAGCATCTAAAATAAAGACCTTGGATAGGAAGGCCGACGTCTTGATGTGATCTTTGATGTAGGACTAAGTCTTAAGGGAACTACACACACGGCCTATTCCACTTTCATTTTTTACTATTTAAGTTCTTTACAAAAAAGTCAGCTTTTCCAAATAGTCCTATATACGTTCATCCTAGAATTTTTTCCTGAGCTGCTCTCTTTAATCTTGCTAAAAACAAAAAGGAAAACTCAACATACACTATTACTTTTTTTTAATACTTCCTCTGGAGCCACAATTTTAATATAGGTGATATGCTTTTAATTATCATGGACAACAGTTTTATGAATGATTTTGTCACTGTAAAACAAATTTCTTTCCTCAAGTCTCTGATTATCAATTTCTCCAATATCTGCTACATCACTAAGCTGACGCAACATGTTTTATACTATTGTTTTAGTAAATAGCCTACTTCTCTACCAATTTCTGGATGGTCATCCTAACGCCTGTAATATACTTTCTTAAATCTCAATTCTCCCTCTTACAAAAAAATCCAGGAGTGTTTCTAATTTGGACATGGCTGTCTTGTAATTCAACCACTCATGTTCCTTTATTCTGGCTTGGGCATCTTCAATATATAGTATTCAAGGTCACTATAACCACTAGCAGCAAACTGATGGAGAGCATTAGAGGACTTCATTAAGACTGGAAAGACGCGTGTCACTTCCATTCACATTCCACTGGAAAACAATCACAAAGCCACAATTAACTGCAAAGGAAATTAAAAAATTTAGGCTAGCTGTATGCCCAGGGAGAAGTAAGTTTTATGAATGGCAAATAAGTCAAGTCTCTGCCACATGTTCTAAAGACAGGTGGAGGTGGAAGGGGAATGCTAGGTAAAAATAAAAGTCATCCAAGGCGCTTTCTCTATTCTAATAGATTGGACCTTATTCTACCTGTACCAACAAGATCATTTCACTAGAATAGAAGAGTAAGAACTCATTTTCTACATAAATAATGGGGTTATTTTAAAGAAAGGGTTTTTTTTTTTTTTTTTTTTTTTTGCTTGTCTGTCTTGACAGCACAATAGGTACAGATGTTAGGCTGCAGAGGAGTAATAGATTTTAGATAACAGAGATAGTATGCGGAGTATTCTTTAAAGCTTGATTGTGAAGGAAATGAGAGTTGAAGTGACAGAAGTATAAACTAAGAAACCAGAACTATGGAGATCTGGAGATAAAAAGATTATAATTGGAAGAGAAATGGGAATTGTAACTAGAGTACAGATGGTGAGTTAATTTCATACAAAGCAGGGAGTGTCTCATTTCTTTGATACTGGAGTCAAGGAAAATTCTGGAAGCAACCAAATTTCTAGTACTTGGAAAGTTGAAGGAATCTTGCCTAACAGCCTCAATCTTCTGAATTTGAAATCATGTAACAAAATATGGCTGGGATTTAAAGACTACAAAAAGTATTCTGGTGGGGAGTAAAAAGGTGTTGAATGAAATAAAGCAGGAGGGAGAAATCCAGCTGAAGTCACAGAATCCAAATTTGCAGTGATTAAGACAGAAAACTGCAGTGTATTGTTCCGCACAGGAACTCAGCAACCACAAGCAGTGGGCAGCAGTTCATCTGTATATTTAGTATGGCACTTACTACACTGCAAAACCCCTGGAAGCCCAGACTTTGATTTTATAAACGATGCACACAGTAGGCGCATGATGAATTTTTGCTTGAATGAATTGATTCAGTAACTGCAACTTCTGCCATAGTACTCTGTAGAGTACTGGCAACTGCCCACATTTCATATGGTATACCAATGCTAAAAAGAAAAAAAAAGCTAAAAAACATTCAGACACACTGCTAAATTTAGCAGTCTTAAAATGGCAACTATGTCAGCCGAGACAGACTTTATCTTGTGCCAGTACATCTGCCTCTGATGTTTGCTTCATTTTCCTTATGCCACTGCTGTATTTCGAGCAGAACGAGAATTCTGAGTTCAGTAGTTATGCTATTATTTCAAAAATCCAGCAAGTTCTTTAGACACCTACAAATTAACTCACAATCCCCATTACAATATTCCTTCCAATAGAGACACAAGGCAGGGATGACAATGATGAACATTTCACAGATAAAAACTGAGTCAGTGAGGAGTGCAAGAACTAAATCAGGGTCATTCAATGAATTCTCTTACTAAGTCTGGCACAGATTCCGCTTTCTTCTCTCCTTTTCGGAAACTAAAACTAGTTACCTCACACGTCACATAATCGACCTCTTTCACATTGCACAATTGTAAACTCAGGTTTAGGCAGTCCATCATGAGTCAAGACTTAAAGTGAGGCAAAGTGGGCTCTCTCCCTTACACGATACCATTTCTCCAGATCCAAAGCCCTAACTCACGATCGGGCGGTGGAAAAAACGGCCATGAAGAAAACTACGTACAACAGTTCAGATCCAGGCCCCACCTCCCGGATCTGGCGGTGCCGAACTCCCGTTTTTTAGGGGGTCTGGACCGCGCTTCCGCCCAGACTGGCCCCAGGGTCCCGGGCGGCTCCTCCAGCCGGCCTGCCCGCCCGGCGCACGGCAGCAGTAGCCTGGTGCGGAGGCCGGGGAGCAGGCCCTCGCAATCTCACTTTCGTCTTTCGGCCACCCGCGCGCCACGGCTCAGGCGACGGCTGATGGCGTCACGAGCACTTCCGCCTGCGGCTGCGTTCTAGTCACTAGCGAGGAAGGAAGAAGGGAGGGCTGAAGGACTGTGTGTGGAGGAAATAGCGAGGGAAGAGAAGAAATCCTGGTGCTCGCGGGCCCGCTGGCAGTCACCGCGGCCCCCTTTTGTCCCTGCCGTCCTCACATCGGATGTCGCCCTAGGCACACTCCCCGCACCTGTGCGTGGACTCCTCCCGGTCTCCCGACACCCCAGTCTCCCTCTCGGCTTCACCCCCCCTCACGCTCCCTCCCTCCCATCGTCAGGCTCCCCGCCCTTAGTATCGCGAGACGAGGTGAGAGCTGGCGGAGCGGCGGCGGCGGCGGCGGCAGTAGAGGTGACCGAGGCGGTGGCGGCGGAGGCGGCACCGAGCGCTGTGTCGGCCCCGGTGCGGCCGAAGTCGCTGTAGAGCGTAGCCCCCACGCCCCTCCCCCGTCCGCACCCTCCCTCTTTCCCTGGGGATGGAGAAGGCGACGGTTCCGGCGGCGGCGGCGGCGGCGGCGGCGGCGGCGGCTGCTGCTGCTGAGGGAGAAGGGAGCCCCCCGGCGGTGGCGGCAGTGGCGGCCCCCCCCGCGGCGGCGGCGGCGGAGGTCGGCGGCGGCGTTGGCGGCGGCAGCGGGGTTCGCTCGGCCTCCTCTCCTCGTGGAATGGTGCGAGTCTGCGACCTGCTCCTGAAGAAAAAGCCGCCGCAGCAGCAACACCACAAGACCAAGCGTAACCGGACTTGCCGACCCCCCAGCAGCAGCGAAAGCAGCAGCGACAGCGACAACAGTGGCGGTGGTGGAGGTGGCGGCGGCGGCGGAGGAGGTGGCGGCGGCGGCACCAGCAGCAACAACAGCGAGGAAGAAGAGGACGACGACGACGAGGAAGAGGAGGTTTCTGAGGCAAGGGCCTGGTTTCAGAGGAAGGAGGGAGGAAGGGTCTGTAAAGGGTAGGGGCCGAGGGTGGGAGGGGACCCGAGCGGTGGGACGGGCTCGGGTGGGTTGATCTATCCTAGGGGCCAGGCTTTCCACTGCCCTCTTTCTTTCCCCGGCCTAAATCGTGAGGTGTCGGGATGTGGGGGAGGGTAGCTGACACGTGGGGGTGGGAGGACTACAGAGTCCACGGAGTTGGTGAGCACACGTTACCCTCTGCTATGTTTCACATGGTTAAGGATGGAGGGAATCGGTTAGGTTCCCTGTTTGCACACCCAGCGGGGTCTGCCTGGGGCAGTAGGGCCATATTCCTGGGGGAGGTGCAGAACCAAAAAGGAAAGGGTAAAATAATAGCTAGAGTCCCTCGGGGAACGACTAGAAGGCTGGTAAATCTCTCCAAATTGTGAAGGGGAGGGGAGCTGCTTTGGGGGAGTTAAGGTAGTGAAGGGCCCAGAGCTAAGTAATTGTGTATGTGAGAGACACGTGAGAGCCTGTACTTTTCCGTACTGTTCTGCTGCAGGGATTTTTTCATAACTATTGTGGCAGCTTAAGTAACCTTCACTTCCTCCGTTGCTCAAAGATTTTGGATGAACTGATCTTAAATCCATATGCATCTATGTATAAGTTGGTGGACGGAAAAGGTATTTGATCCTTACTTGTACATGCACGGACATTTTCAAATGCTTCTTATTGAGGAAGAATTAAACCAGGCCCTGTTGTTTTCCGGATAATGTGAGGCAGATCAAGGGTCTGATTTGAAACCAGGCTTAGTTGTGGTGAGTTGGAATAGGAAGGCCTCTTGGTTTGTCCTAGTGATCTGGTTTCATAATAACTTTATAATTTTTCCTGGGTCCACAGACAGGCGGCGTTGCAGGACCTTATTCTTCAAAGAAGACCATATAGCCAAGCTCAGTATAAAACATACCATACTGACAACAAACTGAGAGTTAGTCTTAATAGTTATCAGCTCTTTTGTAACTCTCTTGTCCACTCCCTGAAGTGAAAGCTAAAAGATCTTGACCTGGAAAAAGAAGGTGTAACTTAAGGCAGCTTTAAAGACTGATCATAAATTTAGTTATAAGAAGCAACAACTGAATTGTCCAGAAGTACCTTTTGTCGTTTACTCTCTTCCACAAACACAGAACTTCTCTTGGCTGTGTTTTAAAAAATTTGCATTATTGGATCTTGAATTGTGTTCAAATAGAGAAATATCTCTTAATGAGTTTGAAACTTGTCTGTTTGTAGAAAGCCAGATTCTCTGTTATCTCAGACTAAATGAAGTTATATAGATAGAAATATAGCAGTTCAAGTATGTACACCAAAAAGATGGACACTCCCTCCTATTCCATTTAGCCTCTTGACTCCTAAGGATAGGTTTGTATTGTAGCTTTTGTATTGACCACTTTAGATGTTTCAGGGTAGTGTTGCTCATTGCTGCATTCAAAACAATGAAGAGAAGGATGTGACAGGATCCTTATTTCCAATAAAATCTACAATGATATTTAGAATCATTCAATTGTATAATTATTTGCGTGTATGAAATTTGTTTTAGAGATAATCTAACGTAATCCTTTTTTTAAAAAAAAAAAGGAAAACAAGGTCTAGAGTAAACTCGTGATGGGTAGTAGGAAAAGTAGGGGGAAAAAAGTGTCAGCGTTTTCTAATTGTCCAGACTTGTACACGTTTTATTACAATTTATTTCCTTGTATACTCTTCATGACCTCTTTCAAAAAGTAGACAGTGAATTGCAGGGTAACACAGGCATGCAGCTATGGACAAAACCTCAGTTTTCAAATTCTCAGACAAAAGCACTGGTTTGGAACATAGTCATATTTGAATAGGGCACCTACTAGAACCTTGTGCTTCAGCTTAAAGTATTCAGGTAGTTTCGTCCTTTGGAATATGGTCTAATAAGTAAAACTTAGTAAATTCTTAAATCATGTAAAATAGCCTTACATTAGCAGGTATGTTACCTTTGTGAGTCAGATTTGTTTCCCTTTGAAAAGGAGAAGATATATACTTGATAAATGAGGGGAGTGTTTGTTTTTAAAGTGCTTTGTTCTGTCTTCTACACAGTGGTGTACAATAGGTTTTTCATTTGTTGTGAAGATGAGTCGGAAGTAGTAAGTGTAAGAAAAGTACAGCCATTAAAAATAAGTCTGTACAGGTAAATGATGAGGGATAAACAGACAGAAAGGACTGCAGTTCATCTCTGCACCTGCCTCTATTGCTGACCAAAGTAAATAAACCTCATGATCACTGTACATAACTGGGTGAGTTGTGCAGTGTTTTTCTTTCAATTAACCTTTTGTTGATATCAGTGAATGGTGATTTCAGTTTCTTGAGAAAATCTTGTGAGTAATACTCATTGTATTTAAGTCCTTTTTCTAATTCATTCTGTTATTGGCTACACAATGAAAAACTGTGGCTAACATGGTCCTTGTGATTATCTTTCCAATAAAGATCACCAAAAGGTAAAAAGAGGATAGGAAAGGTTACATAGGGGTACCTCTGAAAATGTGAAGGATAAGTTTACAAAAATAAGTACATTTGCTGTAAAGAAAAGCTTGCCGGGTGTTTCTGTGCTGAAAGGAAAAGTGGAAGCAAAGGAGATTCAGTTTAAGTAAGACCTGTATTTCAATATTGGAGAAAATCTATTTATTTTTAACCTATTTCTTAAAGATAGTTACTGAGAATTGGATTTTCCTTTCTGTATTTTACACTAGGATAATCATGTTTTAATTTGCATAACTTCAGATATGCCTTAAATAAATGTATAAGACTAAGAGCTTTACTCTTTCCTCATTCGACTCAAAAATGTAGATTAAAATTTGAAAAAATGCTTGATTTTCTTGGCTTTCAGTGGATGGCTGAGCAATACTGAAATTGAAGTGTATTTCCTAACATAAAAGCCATGATACACTTCTCTTCAAATTAGTGGACTAAATTAAATTGCTTACTTAATATCGCAAGGAAAAATAACTTTGTAGTTGCAAGGGCTGATTTTGGAAATAATTTTGCATCTATTAAATGCATTTTAAATGTAATTGAGTGGCATCATTGTTTGCTAAAGTACAACTATTAAGTAGAACTCATGTTCAAAAGTAATATTTTTGTTAGATTCATGAAATATAAATGCAGTAGAAGTTGATCTAAGTACCATCTATTTTGGTAAGTAACGTAACTTTAGGAGAAACCTAGTTAACAGATTTTAGAAAAGGGGAGGCTGTCAATAAATTAGCCCTGACTTATTCATTAACTTTTGAAAGGATCTGTGAGGCCAGGGAGTTTCTGTTTATAGACATGAAAACAGGTACAGTTGAAAATGATAGAGGAGAGGAAAATTATTGCAGAAATAGATCATCTTTCCTCAGTTTCACTTCCAAAATCTTTTTTTTTTTTTTTAATGAAAAATGCTATCCAACTTCCTTTATTGTGATGATAGAATTCCAGATTAGCACTGAGACATTTAGTTTTTCCCCGGTTTCATCTCTTCATTGATGGAATATTTGTAAGCTAGATGTTCAGATCTTTGAAACCTTAATTCTGTCTTAATTATACTTATCTCTTACACAATACTTGAGGAAAACTTTTTCGGTGAATTACTAGTACCTAAGGACAATACAGAATTCATTTAGGAAATCAAGAGATTTCCCTTCTTTCTTATGTCTTGTGCTTCGAAATAACTGAAGTTTGGATTTCATATCTTTCAATTTCCTAGTTCACTTAGTGAAGGTGACCTTCCAAAAATAATAGGGGAGAAAACCTGTTTAATAGACATTTATTGTTGGTTTCCTGATAGGTTCCTTAAGTACCCTGGATATATTTACATTTTAAAAAATAATTTTCAGTGCCTACTGTGTGTCAGGTCTAAACCTAGTGATAACTTAGAGCTTGGAGAATCTTTGCTCTATCACTCACTAACTTTGTGATTTTGGGAAAATTCATTCACTCATTCACATACTCATACTGTGTAATGTTGAGTACAATATCTCTGATATTGGCATCTTTAGAAAATGTTAATACAAATTCACATGGTGTAGGAGAAGGTAGTCTTTGCCAGTAGGGCAACCATTGAACACAAGTTGGCTACCTCAAACTTTTCTTGTTCCGAAAAACTCACTGAAAAAAAAAATACATAAAAATATAGATAAGTATATCTATAGTCCTGTCATTTAGAATTAACAATTTTTAGCAAAATGAAACTTTACAGTGAAAACTACCATTTCTAGAGACAGTCTAATGCTGCTCCTTGCCTCTCAAAGTTTTTACTTTTCAAGGTTATCTTTCTTTGTTAAGCTATTTTTCCTTTTAGATGGGAGATGTTAGCTTGGGATTTGGATAGGCTTTGAATGCACTGAAATTAAACACGAGATTTTGTTGAAAATGCTTCTTGTTTTTTTCTTTCTCCATCATTTGATAGGTATTTGTGCAAAACTTTGATTCACTAGTCAGCTTCTTTTCTCCTACCTTATTTTGAAATATTCTTACTGCAGTGATAATGGGGAATCCAACATTTATGTGAATTGTTTAGAATTGGGAAGCTGCTTCTAACGAAGGTAATGTGATGGAGAGGCCTGTTGTGAAGTAGGGAGTCCAAGACTTAATCTTTTCTTTCTTGTAAACTAGCACTTTGCCTACTCGCTTTTCCTTAAATCCTCATATCTGCCTTTTAATTATTGAAGCAGTTTGCATGTAGTCTTCTGCTGATATGTGTCAGAAACTGTGTCTTACCAAAGATAAGGTGGAAAGTTATGTGACTCTTCTCCCCCAAACAACCACTACCTCCAAAGTAATAACAAAAAATAATCAGAAATTATGGATGGGCTATAGGGGGCCAAAAAATGTGTAAGAAAGGCGGAACAAAAAACCTAGAATTTTTGTCTTAATCATCTTTGTATCTTCTAGTCTACCATATGTTGTGTAAGTCTTAGTATCTTACCTTTTCTAGATTTTCTTTTTTTTTAACCTCTGCTAGATTTTCATGTAATCAAATCACTAGAGTAAAAAATATTTCATAAATACTCCTTTTTAAAACCACTTATTATGGCTTTGGGACTTCAAGTCTTAAGGTGACAGAACGTGGTTGCATCTATTTAAGTGAACCAAAGTAAGATGCTTTAATTGGGCCCCGGAGTTAGTATTATATTTTTGTTGTTGAATACTCATCAAAGAAGCATATTTTTGATACCTGGAAGTTAACAAGGCTTCAGTTAGACTGCTTTTGGGAACATCCAGTTATATACCATCCAGTTAATTAGGAGGTCGATTTCTAGGTCCTTGAGTCTGTGTGTTTGCATTTATGACAGTAGTTTATTCTGCATTTTTATAAAGATGACCAAGTTGGTTAGGAAATGTGAATGATTTCTTTATAATTTTTCCAAATTTGACCATTGCTAAAATTTTCACATGATAATGGGATGTCAAGTAGTACCTGCTGATAGATAGGGCATGTGTTTTTGTTTGGACCAATAGGGGGCACTAGTGTCCGTGGTAACTTATGCCAAATCTGCCTAACTTCTTTCATTTTCGCCTTTAGAAAAAACAAGTCATTAGGGAATTGAAGATGATGGATAAATATAAATAATCTTCTAGTCCCTGGAACCTTACCTATCTAGTTATGCCTGTCCACTTTCCACCCCAAAGCATCCTAACTTATGATGCTTATTAACTTTTTTTTTTTTTGTCTTTAGGAATTACTCTTATTCAGAAGAGAAGTGGAATTGTGAAGCAATATTGGTGTTATTTTACCGTGTTTTATAATTCATGCTTAACATAACTTTGATTATTGAAAGTATGACTTTAGGTTGTCTCCCTGTCATCTTAAAAATTCTTTAACATTACCTGACCTTTTACAAAGGATCGACTTCTGAAGTTTACTTCTGGTGAGACTAGAGATCAGAGAGAGTCAGGCATAGAAGAAATTTAAGGATCAGAGTACTTTAAGAATTTCTTTTAGAGCCATTATTGTGTAGTGATTTTATAAACAGTTTTGATGTATATGAGATCTCATACAGGTAGATGAGTGAATTGTGTTGATGGGAATAGGCAATAAGATAATTGAAAGTAGATTGAAAACGTTAAATAAATTTTTATGAGTTATGAGTTAATGTGCTGTTTTGGATAAGTGGTCTGAAACAGTATGTGTTTTCAGTAAAAGTATAGTGTTGAAGAAGATAAAAATTTATTGGAAATAACCAAAATCACAATCCTTAGTGCCATGATCATCAGCATGAAAATGATGATTAAAACTAGGGAAGTTCTGGGCCTCCCTGGTGACGCACCAGCTAAGCACTGAGCTGTGGATCTGTTGGGAGCGGTAACGCAAGTTGGACGCCCAGCCGGGGAGATTCCCACATGGCCCGGCAGACCTCTCCTGCCTCGCCCACTGCTCCCCACCCTGTCTCTGGTGAATCCTCTCACTGCCCCACACCTCTGGCCTGTACCCCAGCTTGTATGCAAAAATAAATAAATCTTAAAAAAAAAAAAAACGAGGGAAGTTCTAAAGCAGGATACTTTAAAAATGATTAGAGGGCTAGGAATAGGTAGAATCTATGATCTTGGAAGATAGCAGATTATATTTACTTATTTACATACTGCATATTACTTAATGATTGAATTAGCCATTTACTCAAACTGAGTCAGTACGTGGAAAAAAATTGTGAGGTATATTTAATAATGTTCAATTTTGAAAATAAGTATTCTCATTTCTCATTTCTTGAGTGTATGAAATTACAGACTGGACATGACTAGACTATATACAACTAATCTGAGTGATATAACCCTGGCAGGGCATTTCCCTCTTCCATGCTACCTTTGGTTCTCATTTAGTCTTTATTCTCCCATTCCTCTCCCTCTAAAAGAAATGAACAGTGAAGAAATAACAACCTATCTAAAAATTAATTCTTGGTCTGAGTTATTCCTCATGGATTGTGTTTTAACTTAAGAACCTTCTATTGAAAAAAATTTCAGGTGGATATGTAGAAAAATCGGTTTAGTCATTTTTGGATTTGAAATAAATATTAACATGGAGTATTTTCCTTTAACACCCTAAATCTGAAATCATAGCAGAAATGAAAGTCTTCTGTTTGTGTTTCACCAGCTCTCCTATTTCGAGTTCAGTCCTTCACCCCATTATTATCTCTTTGTCTTCTCTGTGCCATGTTTCCCTCTTATTTTTTATATGGAATCAATAGCAAAAATACTCCTATTGAAAAGCCTTTGGTGTAGGGCCTCTCTGGTGGCCTGCGCTGTGCAGCTGTCGATCGTGGCGATGCGTGTTTGAAGCCCTGCCGGGGAGATTCCCACATGGCCTTGCAGACCTCTGCTGCCTCTCCCACTGCTCACCTCAGCAGTGAATTTTGGTGAATCTGTCTGTTCTGCTCCCCAGTCTGTCTCTGGTAAACCCTCTCACCGCCCCCGCCTCTGGCCTGTACCCTACCTTGTATGCATAAATAGATGGATCTTAAAAAAAAAGCCTTTGGTGTAGCTCTTACTAGTTCAGGATGGCAGTATAGAAGTGAATTCTTTTTTTTTTTTACTCTGCAAGCATCTTTTGAGTATCACCTATGTGTGACTGTTTTCAGTATATAATAATCTAAACCATTTTATTGTCAGTGAATATGAAAAAATGACCTGTACTTAAAATCATAGCTATATTTGAGTTCAGTGATTTTTGTACATGTTGTAGATAGTAAGCTTACATATATGAAAGCAGCATCATGATAGAATTCTGCTTTTTATGATTTTTTAAAAGATAAATAGCAACATTAGTATATTTTTCAAACTAAAATTCAGCATTATTGATATCTACTTGAAACATTTAGGGTTGATAAAAATTTATAAGAAACACATTTCTAGTGTCAGAATTTAAATTGTGTTGAGATAAAATTAATAATTTTAAAACTGAAGATGATTCTTCTATATAATTATTTTATTTGGGGAATCTGTTAGTTTTGAGTATAATTGTGTGCTTTCAGAAGTGGTCTTACTACAGGTATTTTGTTTCTGTTTTTGAATACTAGTAGGATATACTTGCATGTTTTATTAGTGTCTCTTGAAATACTTCTTTGTGGTATTTGTGTCCTTATTTTTTTTTTAAGATAGGATATTTTCCTAGAGTACACCGAAGAATCATCCCTTCTAATATTACCTTCAAGATTTTGAGTTAGAAAAGAGTATAGGTATTATTATTACTAGTGGTTGCTACAGGTATAGATGTCTTAAAATATGAGAAATTGCATTATAGAAAATGTAGGGTGTGTTGTTAAATGTCTTTTGAATTAGATTTTAACATTAATGAACACAAATTTTTGTAGATATATTCACAAAGGCAAAAAGGCCTAAAGAATACAAAATCACCTGTAATTCTATTTGTTATTATTTGAATTGTTATTATTTGAAATTCTTTATTCTTTTTCCTTGGTACATAATAATCAAATTATTACACAGAGCAGACCTGTCACTTAGAACTGCTAAGTTTCATTGATGAACATTCTTGACATGTATCAATTGAAGAGAAGAGCTTTTGGGTGATGATTTATGTACTTAACTATAAAAATTAATGCATTTATACTTACAGGAAAAAAAAGTTTTATAATACATAAGGTATTTCATCCCAGCTTACAGCTTGATATATACAATGTTTTAGTTTCTTTTTCCCTGTGAGAGAGACTGAGTTTCTGAGACAGCACATTAAGATGTCTTACTGTTCTCATTTATTTATGAGTGTTCCATAACATTATGAATGTTTACAATTTGGCCTTTTATGTTGCCAGATATTTAGATTGTTTTCAGGATATTGTACATTCAGTACCTTACATGTATAATGCTGAAGTTATTTAGTTTTTTGGTTGTTTTTTTTTTTTTTTAAAGTATAAAAATATTTTTTTGTGATACAGGATTCCTGGAATGAATTTATTGAGCCAGAGGTACTGCACATATTAAATTCGATAAATACTCCTAAGTTTTTACTTCCGTCAACTCTGTGTAACAGTGCATGACTATGATCTCTCTTCTTAATTTTTAAATTTGTCGAACAAAAAATACAGTGTTTTGTTTTCATTTTCATTTTATTGTTGACATTGAGTAAATTTTTATGTTTATTTTTCATTTGGACTTTTTTTTTAAATTTCCTGTTTGATTCTTACTCTATTGTTGTTGTCTTTTTCTTAGTGACTTTTTGGTGCTATTTATATTTATGGGTATTAGCCTATCACACTGTTATTTATTGCACATATTCTCCATCTGTTTTCGTTATTTTCAGACTTTAGAACAATTTTTACTTTTGTGTAATAAAATGAATTACGATTTTTGAAGACCTTCACCGCAGTATTAAAAATTTTCTCCTGATACTTACAAACATGCGTAGATATCTTTTTAGATACAGTATTTAATTGTGTCAGTTTTTTTACTTACTCTTTTCAGTAGCATTTGACCTTATTGACCAGTCCTCATCACTTAATCCTCACCACTTAAAAAGTGCTTATTTAATACTACCCTCTTCTGTTTCTATTTTCTAGCTCCATTTTCATGGTCTTTTACCTCCCTCACTTTACATACGTAGATATTTCATATCTCACTGCTCAATCCTGGGCCTTTTTGTCTTATATCTGGTCTACTTCTTAGGTGATTTTATCTAATC
The DNA here is from genome assembly GCA_004024925.1 of Scalopus aquaticus. Classification (NCBI taxonomy): domain Eukaryota; kingdom Metazoa; phylum Chordata; class Mammalia; order Eulipotyphla; family Talpidae; genus Scalopus; species Scalopus aquaticus. The sequence continues at coordinate 229,155 of PVIJ01000503.1, read as the reverse complement.
TATGCTAGTTTAGAAGTATAAACTCAAGGTTAATTTGAATCTTCTTAAGTACAGGGTTGAACCTTCTGGCTACCCAACATTTCTACAAATTTTCCTTCTAACTTATAATTCTCTTCCTTCCCCAAGATATACATAGTCCATTTCAGTTACATATTGCTCAAAGTGAAGGATATCTACATAATGTTCATTCCTTTTAATTCAGTCCAATAATTTAAAAATAATAAACCACCTATTTCTTTTGTACAGTGGTGAATAGGAATAATCCTAAAGAAAACATCTTTGAAGGAAAGAATAGGAAGAACATAATAGTCATTGGTCCTTATTAATGCATTTTTTTTCTGGGCAAAAGACTCTGCCCTGGCAACTATGTTAATTCCTCAGTCAGCTATGCTTTTGTTTTATGGGAGAAATGATCTTTTAATATGTGTGTCCTTAGTTTTGTTCTTGATGATTCTTCCTTGTTACCTTCTTTTACTACAACCGAGGTAGTAGCAATTTGAGAATTTGACATTTCTAGAAATTGTATAATTGGTGTAGCTCATGCAGTATGGTATACAGATGTAGGGGCTACAGAGATACTTAAAGTATACTAAGAGATTTATTACAACAAATAGTCTTACACTATTAGCAGGTCTGGCTAAGCAAGTCAAAATTTTTTAAGGTGGGGAATGTTTCAAGCAGGCAGGCTGGACCCCATGGACATAAGTTGAAGTTGTTCTCCATAGACAGTCAGAAAAGTAAGATCCAGTGAAGGGAGAACAGTTACAGACTCAGCTACTATTTGAAGTCTTCCTTTCCAGGAAGAAATTAATATCAAGAGTTTACCTGATCGACCTAACTTAAAGTCAGTTGATTAGGAACTTTAATTATATCGATGTACCCCCGTAGGAACTTTAATTATATCGGTGTACCCCCCAACTCCCACCTTGGCCAATCATGCCTAGATTAATGTTTAATTCAATTACTGAAAGTGTTCACAAAATGGCTGCTCTCCTCCCTTTCTCTTAGTCTAGTCTAACCAAGTTGACCCATAGAAAACCATCACAGGTGGGAAAGTAATACTCTTAACCTGATCTTTGCTACTATCTGCTGTAGAGCACATGGGGTCACAAAGTTATCTCCTTGTATTTGGAGTGCAGAAGCAGCTACTTTTCCCAATTTAAGAGACCCCAAATTACTAGTCTCTTAGTGTTTGCATTGAGAGATTTTTCTCTCAGGTGGCATTGTTTCCTGACTCTCTGCTTGTAAACTACTTTATTCTTAGTTGAGTTTATTTTTTAACAGCCAATATACACCAATATTTTGAGTTTATGTAACTGCTTTTCTTGGAGCCACAAACTTGGTAGTCATTTACCCTCCTTTATTACAGCCAGGGAGTTTACTAGATGACTTGCTACTTCATGGCTGAAGTCATTAGCTTTTCAGTCTGAGAGGTGTTTCCGTCTTGGTGTCCTCTAAGCTTTGTCAAAGCTTTTAGGAATTTGTTTTGGAAATATTCCACTTCTAATTAACTGTTTCAGTTAAGGTATAGGATGGGTTGTTTGAACCAAGAGACTCCAAAACATATGTGGTTCAAGTAAGATAAATTATGTGATGCTCTGGGGGTGATCCTTCAGGTCACACATGCATCTAAGATTTTCTTGTTTTAATGTTACACCATCCATTAACCTGTATCTCCAACATAGTAGCCATTAGCCGATATGGCTACTGAGAATTTGAAATGTGGCCAGTTATTTCATATTAACTAATTTAATTTATCTAGTCACATGTATATAGTGACTAGCATATTGGAGAACATTTGCATCATTATAGAAAGTTTTGTTGGATAGCTCTGCCTTAAGGTATTGACTTCATTTATAAGGCTTAATCAAACTCACTAGCATCACATTCATGTTTAAGCCTGTTAATGACTAAATTGTGTTGTCATCATCCCCCCTCACCCTTAAATTCATGTTGATATTCCAGTCCCCGTTAACTCAGAATGTTATTGTATGTAAAGGTAGGGCTTTTAAAAAGATAATTAAGGTCAAATTAGGGCATATGAGTAGATCCTAATCCAATCTGTTCACTGTCCTTTTGATACAGTACAAGACAAAAGGAATGTAGGCATGCAGAGAAAAGGCGATGTGAGGCAGTAGAGCGAGAAGGTGGCTATGTGTAAACCAAGGACAGAGGCTTCTGGAGAAACCAAACCAGCTGGCACCTTGATCTTAGATTACTAGCCTCAACAATTAGAAGAAAATGATTACCTGTTGCTTGAGACCTCCAGTCTGTGGTGTTTTGTATGGCAGCTCTAGCAAACTAACATATATATATATATATATATATATATATATATATATATATATATATATATATATATATAACCCATGAGAAATAAGAAATAGAAATGTGAATGCATGTAGCTTCCTTTTAAGAAATTGACCTAGAAGTTGCAAATAATCATTTCCTGTTATATTCAGTTGGCCAGAACTTTGCTATATATCCATATTGAGAACCTAACTGTGTGGGTCATATAATCAGATAAAACTTGTGAAGATTTATTTTACTAAAAAAAGAAGGGAAATGTGAATGTTGAGGCATAATTGATGTCTTACATTGATATAATTCTAGGATTACATTGTTCTTCTAGCTGACAAGACAAGAAAAAAATCACCTGTTTACTGAAATAACTCCTGGCCTAGCTTGTTAAGTCATGAATGCATTCCTGAACCAGCCATTATCACTCTGGAAAAGGACTTGTCGTTCAGGCCTAGGTCATGTCTTTCCACCCCATCTAGAAGGTTGATTAGGAGAGGTCATTTGAACCTGAACCTTATGGAATGGTTTCCTAAAGAAAGAGTATTTCTGTTGCCAGAATGGTGAAGTGATGAGTGGGAAGGGAAAGGATATTGCATATAAACCTCTAGAGTATGCCTTGAAACTTCCCACCGCTCTCCATGCTTGCTAATGTCACCTAATACTGGCTACTAATTATCTTGTTTGAATTTAGAGTAGCCTCCTAATTTGACCTCCAACTCTCTTTTGACTTCCCATACATCATTCATTGTTCTTGTAACGCTAGACTAACCTTACAGGAAATAAGTTACTTGATTTTCCATTGCTCTTGGGATAAAATACAAACTCTTAGCTCAGCTTATGGTTGTCTTTATTGTTATAGCCTCATAGTATATCCTTTCAGTTCATTCACTTGTCTTCTTGTCTTCTGATCTTTCTGTTCTTAAAAAACATGTAGACTTTATCACTTGGGATTTTTTAACTTTCTTTTTCGGTTGTCCTTTCCTTGGCTCTTTTTTTGTTCTCATCTGTTAGATTTCAACTTAAATATCCTTCCCTGTCCAAGATTGTTGGAAGAAACATCCTCTTCAATCTGCCACAGTTCTCTTCTCCACCCTGCCACCCTGTAACTGGGTGAGTTGAACTGGGGTTTTCTGCCTATAACTGGGTGAGTTGAACTGGTATGAAAAATTGGATTCTTGTTGGTTTTTGATCAAGTTAGTATTAAATTAGTATAAAATACTTCAATGGACCTTTATTTGTTTCTTATTACTAAGAAAGGGATTTGTGGTTAGTGGGAGTGGATTTGAGTGTTGTAACATTTCCAGATTCCTAATAGCTATTTGTTTATTCCCATGTTTCACATCAGATTTAGTTAATAGGCTAAACCTTTTGAAATTGCTCTTTTTTGTACATCAAAAGTCATCCGGTATCTGTGATATCATATGGTTGAGCCTAATAATGTTAGCATGCTTTCATGTTTTAGAAGGCATATTTTCCTCATTGATCTTACTCATTTAGAGTTTGGGATATTGGGCCTCCCCAGAGGCTCAGTGGTTGGGCGCTGCGCTGTCGGCAGCAGCAGTGACGCCAGTTGGAAGCCCGGCAGGGGAGATTCCCACATGGCGTGGCAGACCTCTCCTGCCTCCAGTGTGTTTCTGTCCATCTGCCTGTTCTGCTCCCCACTCTGTCTCTGGTGAACCCTCTGGCCGCCCTGCGCCTCTGGTCTGTATCCCAGCTTGTGTGCATGAATAAATAAATCTTAAAAAAAAAAAGAGCTTGGGATATTATATTTTTTAACTTGGCAGGTGGCTTTTGTAACGTGCCATGAAATATGCTATTGAGATTTTGATTGGAATTGCATTGAAATTTGTATTAATATGGGTTGAAATGTAAGTTCTCTGAGGCATCCAGAAACATGGCATGCCTCTATTTTTTAATACCCTTCGTCTGCCTTAAATAAATTTTATAGTTTTCATATAGGTTTTGCACATTTCTTGTGGAGTTTATTCCATATTATTTAATAATTCTTACTGCTGTTGTGACTGGCATATTTCTTCACTTGTACTTTCTAAAAAGCCTATTGTTGGAGTAAAGGAACTTAACTGATTTTGATATTTTGATCTTGTGTTTATGACCTCTAAACTGAATTCTCATATTAAGTCAGTTTATTTTGTTGAGTTTTCTGACTGCACTGTTATTGATTCCAATGAATGACTTTGTCTTTTATTTCTCACTCTTTTTTTTTTTTTTTTTTTTTTTTTTTTTTTTTTTTTTTTTTTTTTTTTTTTTTTTTTTTTTTTTTTTTTTTTTTTTTTTTTAGTATTTATATGTCTTGTTTGTTTGAACCCCCCAAATGTGGGTAAAAGGCAATCCTTGTCTTTCCCTTGTTTTAAAGGAAATGCTGTTAGTGTCATAATTAAATATAATGCAGATGTCCCTTCCTAATTTTGTATGTCTCTCTTGGCTTACTAAATATCAAAGATATATATTGAATGCATTTTGGGCACTTACTGAAATGATTATATTTCCTCTCTCCCCTCATCTATTCGTATAATGAGTAGCAGTCATAAAATTTTCTAATATTAAACTGTGTTTGCAGTACTTAGTATGATGTAGTTAGTATTTCTTTTTTTTTTTTAATTTTTTTATTTATACATACATGCTGAGGTGCAGGCCAGAGGCGTGGGGCGGCGAGAGGGTTCACCAGAGACAGAGCAGGGAGCAGAACAGGCAGATCAGAAATACACTGCTGAGGGGAGCAGCAGGCGAGGCAGGAGAGGTCTGCCGCACCATGTGGGATTCTCCCAGGCTGGGCGTCGGACTTGTGTCACTGCTGCCGACAGCTCCACAGCGCAGCGCTTAACCGCTGCGCCACTGGGGAGGCCCAGTTAGTATTTCTTTAACACACTTTTGCATTTGATTTCATTAATGTTTTAACTTATATTTTCTATGAAGATTGCCCATTTCATAATAGATTTTCATAGTTGGGAAAAACTATAATTTCTTTACATGAGTCTTGTAAAGGTTTGTGCTTTGCAGATTTAATTTGTATGTGTCCTTTTTCCTTTTAGCTTCATATGTTGTATTTTTAACCATATTTATCACTGAGTTTGAGCAAATGCTTTATTTGATCTCTTTGTAGTTTAGTAATTGTTTTGAGTGTCAAGTAAGTATTTCTGGTGTATTTTTTTCAATAATTAAAATATATTACACGTGATAAATAACACAACAAAAAATTACCATCTTAGCCATTAAAGCATACAGTTCAGTAGTGTTAAGTATATTCACATTGTTGTGCAAATCTCCTGAACATTTTCATCTTGTGAAACTGAAACTCTGGCCATTAAAAAAGTCCCCATTCTCACCTCCCCAGACTTGTGGCAACCACCATTCTACTTCATATTTCTGTGAATTTGACCACTTTAGATACCTAACATAGTGGAATCATACAGTATTTGTTTCTTTGTGACTGCTTTACTTTAAATAACATGTCCCTAAGGTTTGCATGTAACAGAATACCCTATTTAAGACTGAATAATCTTAGATGTATACACCACATTTTGTTTATTCAACCATTGATGCACATTTCGGTTGCTTGCACCTCTTAGCTATTGAATCCCTTGTTTTTGGCACTTTATTCAAACTTATATTGTCGTATAGAGGGAAGTTAGAGCCTTAATCTTATATTTCCAAATAGTATCCAGTCTATATTTCCCACTATTTAAAGTGCTACCTTTATTTTATATATCTAGACAACAGAACAACAGGCTGGATTAGTCTACTCAGTGCGTCTTTATATGTACTGCTAGTGTATAACCTATCTTTTAGGATCTGCTAGGTCAGTTGTTCCTTTCAAGAATCCTGTTTATATCTGTTCTTTCTGGATGTCTCTCTGTTGACTACTTTATCCGCCAGATAAAATATATCGCTTCTTTCCTAAACATATTTGTAACAATTAGCTCATTGGTTAATTATTACCGTTATAAATAGCTACTATTTTAATGGTTGCTTAATATATTTTAATGGTTGCTTAATATATCAGTGACCATTGTAATTGATTTAAGTATAATAGCTCGTTTAATCCTCACATCTCTCATATGTACATATATTATTAATCACATTTTATAGATGAAAAAAGTGAATTGCTCAAGGTCACAGGAAATGATGGAAATGGAAGTTAAATATGGGCATTCTCACATCAAAATCTTTCTTACCACCTATAGTCCACTGCTTCCTTACTACTCTTTTATGACTTCCCTGATAATTGCTTGAGAGGAAGTAAATATGGTTTGTATAAGTTGTGGAGCATGCTAGTTCATTTTATCTTGCGTCTAGGTCTTTATAGATCTCTGTGAGTAGCATCTTGTTTATATTCTGCCCTAGATCACTATTCATAAGTAGTAATATAGTCTTGGAATTTTAGAGTTAGTGAGAATACCAGTTTATAAGAATACCAACCCCCACCCTAACCCCTCGCACAAAGGACTGTTGGAGGGTAGCTTTTACATCTTGTTTGCATCTTATTTCACTAAGCCCATCTTGGAAAAAAATCATATGATTGCTCTTAAGGTGAATTTATTGTGGGTGAATAGTATACTCATGCTATTTTTGACCTTATGTGAAATGAGAATAATGTTTTGGACCCTGCTACAGCTCTCAATTCATGCTGTTGGATAAGTATAACATACAAAGCTGAATCTTAGTCACATGCAGGATGCCATGCTACTATCTTCTTTAGGTGGGGGTCAGATGAGACAATGTGTAAAAACATTTGTGAGCTATAAGGATCTATGTGTTAAAACTGAACTAAGAGAAAAAAATGGGAAAATGGGGTTACTGACTAGTAAGATGTTTGGCTTTTTAAAATTTTTATTTTTTTTTTAATTGATGTAACATTGGTTTATAACATTGTTTGTCTTTTAGAAGTATAGGATGGCCCCCTTCAGGTGTTGTTACTACACCACACCCACCAACAAAACACCCATAGTCCACCACCATAGTCCATTGTGCTATTTGGTTTTTTTCCTGAAATACAATTTAAAATCTCTGAACTTAGAAAATCTCACTCTTTTAATTTCCTTCCCATTTCCATTTTTTTTATTGTATTGAATTCATAGATTGCCAGTGAAACTCTTCAGCTGTAATTGTGCATGTCAGTTAATTTTTGAGTGTAACCAGTGTTAGCATAGGGATGGCATTCTGTAATGAAGATTACACAAATGGTAGTTGTATGGGTGTTAGCTACTCCCTTAGGATTATATTCTGAATTCTTTACATCTTCAGTATTTAAATAGAATAAATTTTCCCAGAACTTAAAAATTAATATTTATTGCCATACTATTAATAACAAAGAAGAAAAATGATTACTGGGAATACATATCCTTTTCTTCTCTTTTATCTCCTTTTTTGGTCATAATAAAGCAAAGCATATTTCTGTGACTTTCTGCATACGTTTAGCAGATTATTCTGTGATTCAAGATAAAATGACCAAAAAAGCAAAGATTTCACCATGCTATTTTTTAAATCTCAGAACTTTTGAAACATATCCCTAACTTGCTTTGATTATTACTCTTTCACTTGTACCTTTTTTCTTTTCTTACCTGTGTCCATATAACTACCTCATAGTCATCATTTAACCCAGCTTTCTGGGTTCAACCCAGACTTCGGTACCTAAAATCTCTTAGCCAAATCTCAGTACTGGAATATATTTTAAGTTGTGGATTGTGTCTTAGTATGTGTGAGGCCTTTTTATATGTGAAAGTTCTTACCTATTTTAACTTTATCCTTAGCTCCTCTTGTCTTTTATGCCAAGATATGAAAAACACAGACTTCATATTAAGCTTTTTATCTTCTGTACAAGAGAAGTTTCATTAGTACTCCATGTTGTCCAGAAGAACAGCTTTGTTTGGCAAGAGGACCCGTTCACTGACTTAGGCAGCATTGGATATTAAGAGTCAAACATTTTGCTCAAATGTTGAGTAGTTCTCTTGATCGCACTACCAGAAGTTTTCCTGAAAATCATAATAAAAGGGCAATCAGAAAGAAGGGTCAGATTCCAATTTTATTAAACCAGGCATGTGCATACGTGGCAATTTCTGTGGCTCAGATAGAATTATATTCTATATAGTCAATATATATATTTGAATATTCTATATTCAAAGGGTTATGTAATAACCCTTTGCCTTTGAATTTCTTTTCTTACCAGTATTTCTTTTGGAAAAAAAGCATGATATGGAAAGTGTGAAATCAAGTTGGGAAACTTGCTTTTGAATCCTGCTTTAATACTTTGTGATGCTGGGAAAGTTACTACTTAACCTCATTTTCTTTATTTTTTATTTATTTATTTATTTTTTTTTATACATACAAGCTGGGGTACAAGCCAGAGCTGTGGGGCGGCGAGAGGGTTCACCAGAGTCAGAGCGGGTAGCAGAACAGGCAGATCAGAAATACACTGCTGAGGGTAGCAGCGGGCGAGGCAGGAGGGGTCTGCCGCGCCATGTGGGATTCTCCCCGGCCGGGCGTCGAACTCGCGTCGCCACTGCCGACAGCTCCACAGCGCAGCGCTTAACCGCTGCGCCACCGGGGAGGCCCTTAACCTCATTTTCTTAATCTGTGTTGGGGTATACTGATTATTTTCTAACATTTCTAGAGAATGGAGATTATCTAGTCCACTGTCTTATATGTTGACACTATTTAATACTTATTTTGATATTTTCTGAATTTAATTATTATATATAGTTCTCGAATGTTGGTGCTACTCTTTTTCAGCCAGGATCATTTTTTTTTTAAATATTTTTTCATGGATTTTAGTTAGAGTCTGATGAAAACTGTGGACCTATTCTTTCCCAGAATGTATTTAAATACATACATACAGCATTTTACACTTTGTTTAGAATTATGAGACATAGGTCTATGAACCATGGATTATGACCCTTTGGTAAAGAGAACTGGATTTCATCTTTTATTCATTGAAGAGTTTACTTCAGTGATTTAACCTGTACTTATTATTACCTCTAAAATTAAATATCTTTCTCTGCTTCTACCCAGTGATCATTCCAGTTGCTACAGAATTTTTCTTCCAAAGGTTGCTACCATGTCAGCTTTCTTTGGATAATAACACATGAGAGAATTTTAAGTCACTACGAATCTTCTATCTGTTCTTTTTCTTTTTGAAACCATTAGAATTTGACTCAGAGAACAAACTAGTGGATAGATACTTGGTTTTTGTGTCTGCTTTTTCTCCCTAGAGGTATGAAGGATATTTTGTATGATATACTTAATATAAGTCTACATCTGTTTTCTTATATGTTTAAGAGCCAATTATAAAACTTTCATTTGACTTCAGGCTTACTTTACAGCTATTGTTCTAACTTTTCTTTTAAATAGAGTGAATTGAGCACATTACTAAACATCCTTTCTTCCCAGCATCCCACTTATATTTTTTAAAAGTTAAACTAGTTCTGAAGAATAGGAACCGATACTGTATTAGTTAAACTACCTTAAGCAAAAAGATGTCATTAACTCTGTAACTCTGATGTGTGTTTACATGTGTATGAGGAATGTGGGGAGAAGATCCAATATAAGCATGGGTAAATCCAGATGTGAATGATCTCATTAGTACTCTTTCTCAACATTTCTTAGTCTCTAAAGGAATATGGATATTATAGCCAGAACTGGGTCTTGTGCTAACCTCTGTGGAGTCTGGGAAGAATCACTGCCACCCAGATTTCATGGAGTATGTTCCCCACAGATGAGGGATTATATTACTAGAAAAAGGGGTTAGATAGAAAGAACGTTAAGCAGTAAAGTTCACAGTCCACTACAGGTTCCATCAGAGGATCAGAAATTTTGAAGAAGATACAAAGTTCACAGGATTGGATTGACAGCAAAATGTCAGAAGAAGCTGGAACCCAAGATACAAGAGGTAAGCTTAGGTTTTCCTAGGGGAATCTTGGAAAGGCTCCCAGTTTGGAGTCAACGGATACGTAGAACAGTAGTGGGCAGTTGGGTAATAATCAAGAATTTTTAAAGAATTATTTTCCAAAGTGGTGCTGGGTTAGTTGGTCCTCCTTCTTGCCCTTCAGTTTAATCAGCTTGGTGGCAATGGTGCCTTCAGGCCTGAAGTCCAAGAACTGTTCTCTAAGAAAGTAGACCAGCACTTCAGTAGGACATCTGAAATTTTGAAACTGAAAGAGAAGCAGAGGCACTATAGCATGCTACTTCAGAGAATAGCAGGTCCAGCAAGCTTGACTTCATATACAAGTGCCTTTCTGGGGTGCCTCCTTATCCATATACCCCTACCTCCTTAAATAGTAATTGCTCTTCCATTTAATGGAGAAACCACTTGAGAAAACAAACTTGAACAACAGCGAAAGTCCACACTGGCATTCTATACTCTCTAATCTTTCATTTGTCAATAGAAACAGGAATAATCAGGCAATTAAGGAGAATCAAGAGGATGGAAGAGGATTAAAATGAATAAAAGACCAACTCATCCCAGATAAAATTCAGAAGAAAACTTCAAAGAAAAAATGTAATTGATATTTCATTTAAGATTTAGGAACCTATTACAATGTTTATTAATAGTTTCACTGAAAAAGGGACAGAATCAGAAGAGTCTGAGAATTATAAAGATTTAACTTCATAGGCTAAATAGCAATTTAGCAAGTATCAAGAGTAAGTTGTCAATTTGGAGCTAAAGAGGAGGAACAACTCCAAAGCAAAACAAAAAAATAGATGAGGAAAAATTGAAAGTTAAAGAGGAATGGAAGTTATAACACAAAGTTTTTACATCTACAAATGATGAGTTCTAGAAGCAGAAACTGGAGTGGCGGTAAGAGAAAATAATGAAAGAAATAATTAAAGAAATTTTCATGAGCTGGAGAAAGATGAATTTCAGAGTGAAAAACCCATCTGTTATCAAGCAAGATGAATGAAAAAAAGATCATCTAGACACTTCTGGTAAAATTTCAAAACTAAAGATGAATGGAACATCCCCACAGAGTGAATAAAAATTGGAAAATCAAAAGGCTGCTTAGCAACCCTATTGAATACTTGGAAGACTAGTGTAGTATCCTCACTATTTGGGAAAATAGATTTGAATCTATATTTCATATACTCACCCAACACTATATATTGTATGAAGACAAATCCTTTTTTTATACTTGGGAGAACTATACACCTTATATGAAAATATTTCAGATACTATAGTACAGTGAAAAATAGAATCCAATATAGAGGATACAGTGGTAGGGGTTTGAGGGGACGAAACAGTGGAGGCTACAGTGGCAATTTTGAACCTTCAAAAAGAAGTGAAGGAAACCAGAAGAAAATTCAGCAGTGTTATTTGTGGGAAATACATGGACAATTCCACCAAAAATATCTAAATGACATGAAATTACTTTTCCTTCAGTGATAAGTATTTACCTAGTCATATTATAAGTGTACTTAATTGTAGTACTGTATAATTAAAAATCATATAATATAAAAATAATATAAACTCTAAAACAATATAACCTATAAAATTAAGGATAAGGGTAATGAAAGATTAATGCTCATTTCTTTAGTGGGCATTTAGTATTTATCATATAAAATTGGCCAAGCAAGAAACAGAAGTAAAATAGTATTAAAGTTAAGGTGGTTAACCACACTAACAGAGGATAACAGTGTAGCAATGTGTTGCTGTTGTGATGCTTGCGGGTAGGGGAATAAAAGCATCTTGTATTTTTATGGCCTTTTGATATTATAAAAATCACTTGTCACATTATAATATTAAAAAGATTGCATGTATTACATCTACCTAATTAAAAATGACATTCCTGGGCCACATGGTTTTCAGAAATTATTTAGGGTAGAATTAGAGGACAAGTGAGGATATAGTCTAGGAAATTGAAAACTTGAATAGAATGCAAATGTAACTTTTTATGTAGGCTGCATAATTCTTGACTGACACTCTGGAATTTGTCAAATTCCTAATTCCTTTCCATGATTCTTGTTTAATATTGTTAAAATTTTGGGTATATGGGGAAATTCTAAGTCCTTTCCTGTAATACCTTTAAATAAGTCACTATTTTCTCTGATGTACTGATGACCAGGATTAGAATACTGGTTTTTCCGTAGAGGAAGTTATATGACCAGAACGACAGCTGCTAAAGGCAGGGTGTGTCTTCTGGAAGAGCTAGAAGAAGGAAGATGGAAATAAAAATGACCTTTTTATGTCTTCTTATAATGGGGATGATCTTATGTCTCTAGCCAGGCAATAGTTGTTGAATGAAAGAATCTTACTTTGATGTCACTTCAATTTAAACACAGATTGGCAGCCTCTTTATCTTCTAATTAGTTAAAATGTTACTTGAAAGCTTAGTTTTAGGAGTGCTGCATCAACATGATCTTTTAGGAAGCAGTTTTCTAATTGCATGTTTTTCAGATTTGATTTTTAAAAATTTAAGATCTTACGCTGTTAATATGTCTTTAAGTTTTGAAAGTGTAAATTCCAAAGACCTACGTATACTAACTATAATAATTCTACATGAACTGTACATAATTTTCTAAGCAAGCTGAAATACTGAAAAATCAAGTTATTAAAATGTATACCCTTAATTAAGAGAAATACTTTAAAAACTAAGTATTTTACTGCCAATGGAATTTACTTCAAGAGATGGTTTCCTCGTGCGTGCACGAAGAAATATTAAGCATAAAGAGGGTGGGAATTGATAGACTTCCTAAAAATACTTGGAGTCTGATAAGAAATTGGTGATGGAAGAAATAAAAAATATGAAGGTGGATTTAATTTGCTAAAAAGGATACTAGTGAGACACATATAAACCTTTGCAAATATTGCCTTCTGTTTTCTTATGTTTCTATTGGATTTTTGGTAGGTTCAATGTTGTGATTTATAAGGAAAATACATATTTGGTCATTCAGATGACCAGAATTTAGAACTGGTAAGTTTTTGGTTGTATCCATAGTTTCTGGCCCAGAGCTCCCACACAAGCCTTAGAATTCCCTGTGAAGGGCCTCCCTGGTGGCGCAGCGATTAAGCGCTGCACCGTGGAGCTGTTGGCACACAGCGGCATGAGTTCGACACCTGGCTGGAGAGATTCCCACATGGTGTGGCAGACCTCTCCTGCCTCACCCACTGCTCCCCTCAGTGGTGTATTTCCATTGATCTGCCTGTTCTGCTCCCCACTCTGTCTCTGGTGAACCCTCTCTCTGCCCCATGCCTCTGGCCTGTACCCCAGCTTGTCTGTGTAAAGGTGTCTTTTGTTATGTGAATGAGGCGACTTTCTCAAGCACCTAAAGATGGTAGCTGGTTGCCTGGAGAGAGTCTGCTTCCTTAATTAGAGGCATGGAACTTCCAGTCCCACTCCCAAAGAGAGGTGTTGCCGTTTAAACTCAGTTGCCAATGATGGATGATTTAATCAACCATGCTTAACACTTTGTATGCCGGTGCCCTTTAAATTCACCAGCCCTTGGGGCCGGCCATTTTCTGTGCCACTGCATGAGTGATATAAGCATTCAATAAAACACAACTCCTGAACTACTGGATATTAAAAAAACTGTAATATCTCATAAAACACCTTACACTTGCACCAAAACAATGTGTAAAGCTTCTAGACTGAGTACGATCAAAGAAATAGCTCCTAATAGTTCCAAATAAATCCTCTGTGGCATGAAAAACTGGAGACTAGATGAACACGTATTAATACGTGAGCGGCCTCCTGATACTGGTGACAAAAACATACTAATTCGTGAGTGGACCACAGAGTGTTAAGTGATAGACTGCCATAGAAGCTGAAGAAGATGAGTTTCAGAGAACTTCTTGGTTGGTGAATATGTGGAAATTTGGGGAAAATGGTGCTAGCTAGAGAGCCCAGAAAGCACCACACCCTCCCCCTTGGCATCTCTTCCATCTGGCAGTTTCTGAGTTACTACTTTTTATGATAAGCTAGTTATCTAGTGAGTATACAAGTTTTTGTAATTTTTGTGAGCCATTCTAGAAAATCAATCTACCTTGAGGGATTTGTGGGACTCTGTAATTTATATTTGGTCAATAAGAAGCATAGGTAACAATCTGAGTTTGTAACTGGTATGGGAACCACTAATCTATAATCATTGAGTTAGAAGCGCAGGTAAACAGCCTGGTGTCTGAAGAGGAGGGCCATCTTGAGAGACTGAGCTATTTATCATGTGATACAAGCTCCTGGTAGATTATCAGAATTGAGTTGAATTTTTAGACACCTTGCTGTTACCTGAAAATTGCTTGTGAGAAAGGGGAAGCCTTCATTAACACCCATATTGTAGTTGGTTCCGGACCCCTATTCAGTAGTAAAACTGGATATTCCAAGATTTGTGGGGAAATTGAAAGTAATTGTAACATGCTTCTAATATAACAGTGTTGTAAGATATCCTTATGATGATCACAGAAGGTAGCTCATGGTTATATTGAATAAAGTATGTGTGCACACGTGTGTTTGTGGGTGTGAGTATTATATTGGAATCCTACCTACATATCTACTTTAAGAACTTTGGAATGTCACAGTGTTACAGGGCACCCCAATATAAAAATGGGGTGACGACTGTGGGTCCTCACCCGTGAGCCTAAAAGGGACTTATAATAAGACTCAACTGCAGGAACACACAATAAAATTAATAAAGGGTTTATTTACAAAAGGGAAGGAAAAGAAAAAAAATAAAATTGGTGAATGCGCCCTACCAGTTCCGCTGAGCTGGAATCCCAGTCGCACACTGAAAACCCGGCGACCAACCAAGAGAGCACCCCCAGTCCACATATCTGGTTATATATCAAAACATGGCTGCTCAACTCCACCCTCATTTCCCAGTATCCTCCCTTCGGTGATGATGGCATCATGGGATTGTAGCCTTGGATCTCTCTGGTCTGATGTGGGGGTGGGTTCTGTAAAAACCTGTCTGTACATTTTGTCCAGGCTGTCCTTTCTCCCTCAACAACAGCTATGCTCTGAGATTCTCTTTACATGAATAGCCTTGAAGATCCTCTCTAGGGTCAGGGATCAGGTTAATAGAAAAGGGACTGGTGCCCCATTTTGCAATTTTTGACCTAGCCCTTGGAAGCTGGAGACGATTTAATGTAACACATTTCCTAAGAGATAAAATTGCTTGCAGGCAAACTATTAAAGATTTGTTATGAATAGATTAGTCTAGAAATAGCAGAATGGTAATAAAGCATCATGATTGGAGTTTGCTACCAGCAACCCCAGACCATCACAGCACTAAAAGAGGAGAGCCAGTGGTAGCTGTGAGATTCTACAGTTACTTGGACAGTTTTTACATCTTAATTATTTTGTTATGCCTTTGAAACTATCTTAAGTGCGTTACCTGGAGCTGTCACTTCAGTCCTTAGTGTAGGTCCTTCAGAAGGGTGGTTGAAATTGATAACTAAAAAATTGATTCTGGACTTGACTTGTATTTTTATTCCCAGCCCCTCTCTTCTCCCCACTACTGGCAGGAAGCTGTGGGGGATGTGTGTGGTATATTTCTTTTTGTTGGCAAATAGTCATTGCTTTGGAGTAACAGAGTTAATATATTGATAACCAAATTTAGAGTGCTGTACTATCAGTAGATTTAGTGTACTTAAAAACAAAACATCAAAACCGGTAATTCTATCATATGCATGCTTGTTTTTATTTGAAAGTGTATAGTATAGGCAAATTTGGGAGGTGAATGTAGTCTAAGAACAGTACATTATTTTTACCAATTTTTTATCTATAAATCTATTGAAAAATGCTGAAAAAGAGTGAATTCATGGTATGATTCTTCATGGGTAGAGATGACAAGTATCCAATAGATACAATGATTTATGGGGTTGTGAAAAGAGAAATAAGTTGCTTTCTCTTTTTGCTTAGTATTTTTAATTAGTTTCGGACAAGACTGTACATAGGGTACGCCTAGATGAAATATTTAAATATAGTAATGTTTTCTGTACTGTCCTAAGTGAAATTTCAAATTATGTTAGTTGGATTAAAGAAAATTGAAAAGGGACTATATATACATCACAGAAGAAGAAAAAATAATTGAAGAGTTGTTAAAATGATCAAGAATCATGATCAAGTTTTTTTAGAGATAGACTCTTGAAGGTCTATACACTGTACTATAGGATAACATTATTATCCTACACCCATCGTGTATTATAAAGTCTATCATCTGGTAAGCATTCAGTTGTGTATTTATATAAATGAATGGCCAAGATGCTAATGATAACCTTTGAAAGAAACAAAAAATTACTGTGACTTTTTAAGTATTAGCTTTGAGGAAAGTTTTACTTAAGCAATAAAATAAAATTTTAAAATAAAATTTTAAATAGCGCATAACCTTCCTCACATTTGGAATGTGCTATTGTATGGTCTTTGCATTTTTTTGAATTTATGAGGCAGTAATTTTCCATATCCTTAATCATTTGTTACCTAGCCTTTTGTAATGTCTACATTTATTTAAAAGTGTGCCCACCTGTTAAGATTTATTTTGGTGGTTCTGGTGAAGATCTGTTCATTCTTATTTTTAATATTAATGCTCTTTGAGTTAATGAAAAACTGCTTATGCTTGGCTCTACTAAATTTTAGTTTACATTTGACTTTTTTATAATGATAGCAAGATTGGTTTAGAATTTTATTCCTTAAAATGAGTAATTTGAAATAAATGTGAAAGGTAAGCAAGTAAGTAATTTTACTGTTTTTATTAGTTCACTTTAATGGTATTAATACCTAAAGAAATTCTAGATTTTTAGAACTCTAAATTGTGGGAGAGAAATTTCAGAGTTTACTACTAAGTTAGAGAGTTAAACCTGCATATTGTTTTAGCAGAAATAGATTTTTTTTAAAGGGTAAGGTCATTTGACTCTTCATTATTCTTTCTTTTCCAGCTACATACATGTAGGTAAAATCTGCATTCTGACTTCTAATCAATTGAAGTTGTTAAAGTATTGGGGAATGAAATTTATTTCCTTTTTTTGGGTAAGGCTCCGAAGTTAGATGAGAGGAGGTATGTAACTTTCATTTGCGGTTCTTTAAAAAGTACAAACAATGAGGAACGAAGGATAAATCTAGAAAATTGCTTTAAAATTAATGCTGATTTCTGATCGGGGTAATATACTTGTATCATTAAATGTCTAATATTCATAGACAGTTTTACTCACTGCGTGAGTACAAATTAGTTCTACTTGTTTAGAAAATCATTTGATAACATTCAAATATCAAATACGTATCACCATCAAGAAGTAGACCAAACTGTTACATTCCTACATGTGTTTAGTATGTATGGATTTTCACTGCAACATTATATAAAAGGTTAGGAACAACACAAATGCCCTTTAGAAGGCAACTGATTAAATGCTGTGTGATTCTTCAGTGAAAATTAAAGAGTATCAAAATCAAAGATGTAGAACTACAAAAAATAGGAAGCATAATATGCTTCCATATACAGGTTATTTCTAGATGAATAGACTAGTTATGCTTTTCACGAGTAGGTAAAAGGTGCTTTTCCCTGTATTCTTCTTTATAATTGTCAATGTTTTTGATATGTATTTGTTATTTAATAGATTAAAATCTTAATTAAGAAAATAAACTGTGGTAATATGAAAAAAGTATTACTGTGCTATGTTAGATTTAAATGTAGAACCCTCACTCATATTATGACATGATTGATTTAGAGTGATATACGATAAAAATTTTAAGGATAGTATTGTTTTCAATAATATATAGACTTTCAGAAATTTGATCAGATTTTATTAGCCTTTAATTTAAATTCTGTTTAGCTCTTTGAATAGCTAATGCTTTTTGGTTCAGCCTGTTCACATGTGGGTTTTGTGTGTTTTATTCCTTGTTCAGAGAAACCATTGCTGAGTTCCTAAGTAAAATCGTCAATTTTAGAAAATTAATTCATCTAGTCTTGGCATTTATATCGAGCTTCTTCTGTCCTTTTCCATTCACTTTGAGAAGGTCTTTAGTGAGTTTTTTCTCTTCTCTTTGTACATCTGAATCTTACTTTCAAAAGCTTTTCATGATTCATTATTTATATGTTTACATATGTTTGCATAAGTCTTAGTATGTTGATTACTATTAACATTTTAATACTTTTGCCATTGGAATTTTCAAAACTCTTGTGCCACTGAAATCCGTTTTTAGCAAATGAGAAAACAGGTCTCCCCTCCCCCAACAAAATGAGGTTG
This sequence comes from Scalopus aquaticus, assembly GCA_004024925.1. Taxonomy (NCBI): domain Eukaryota; kingdom Metazoa; phylum Chordata; class Mammalia; order Eulipotyphla; family Talpidae; genus Scalopus; species Scalopus aquaticus. The sequence goes on along the minus strand of PVIJ01000503.1, from coordinate 210,674 downwards.
AATTAATTAGAAGGAAGGTGACATACTTTTAAAAGGCTGAAAGGTCTTAAAGCAGGTAGATGATTCTTCCTTCACAACCTTTTGCTCAGATTATCCTATGCTGTGAGAAAGAACCAAATTTAAATTTAAGAGGAAATAATTATTTTGCGGTGTGCAAAGGATTACAGAAATCCTGAAATATAGATTCTGTTTGAGTATTTCTTATATTTTAGTGAACCAAAGATGATAATCACAGAATAAATGTTTTCTCATCAGAAATTAGTCCTAGTGGTAGCAGTAGTTTAAAATAATTTGATGCATTACTGGATATCATGCATTTATTGTTTGATCAGCAAATACTTAAAAGTACCTGTTCTGTACCAGAGACTGTGCTGATTATGGGGTTTATATTGGTAGTGTTGCCTACTTTCATCAGGCTTCTGATCTTTAAGGGTGAGATAATAAATCGATAAACCTTTATAGTTCTGTAGCAAAGCCTAATCATATTCATTATAAAACCTTAATAGTAAATAGTAAGGGCATTTAATAGTAAGATGAAGCATCTTGTGAATCCTAGAACAGAAGGAAAAAAGAATGAATGGTTTGATTTGTAGCTGAATTGAACTTGGTTTCTTATCAAATCAAGTTGGAAGACCTATTTTTGGTTTTTGGAAAATAACTTTGTCAACATTAGTTCTTTGAATTCAGACCATCTTTGCTTGCTTATATTGGTGGAAGGTTTGAGAAGGAAAAATCTTGTTGATGACTTCTTATAATCTAAGGATAAAGCAGTTAATATTTGAGGCATGCAAAGAATTAATTCGGATGATAGGAAATAGTAAAAACCCTTTGGCAAGTTCCTCTAAAGCTAGGTTTTAACAATGGAAATTATTTTGTTTGAGAAGCCTCTAATATGCCAGGCGTATCCATACATATATATATATATGTATATATATATATATATATATAGTCTGAGGGATAACATTTTTTTTGTGAACTTTATTTATTTATGCATACAAGCTGGAATACAGGCCAGAGGCATGGAGCGGCGAGAGGGTTCACCAGAGACAGAGTGGGGAGCAGAACAGGCAGATTGACGGAAACACACTGCTGAGGGGAGCAGCGGGCGAGGCAGGAGAGGTCTGCCGCACCATGTGGGAATCTCCCCAGCCGGGCATGGAACTCATGTCTCTGCTGCTGACAGCTCCACAAAGCAGTGCTTAACCGCTGCACCACCAGGGAGGCCCGGGAAAACATTTTTAAATCATTTGTTTGCCATTAATTTCACGCAGATTTCACTGTGGATTTAAGTCCCAACTCTATCTGTGTGTGCTGAGACTTGATTTCCTCGTCTATTAATGAGAATAATGTCACCTGGAGGAAGTATAGCAGATAATTCAGATGATGAACAATGGAGCCTGCCTTCTGGGTTCAAATCTTAGCTCCTCAATTAGTTTAGGCGTAAATTGCTCTTAACTTCTGTTCCTCAGTTTCCACATTTATAACGTGGAGATAATAATAGAATCTCCCTTTTAGTATACCTCTGAGAGTTAAATGAGTTAATATACGGAAAGCACTTGAAATGCCATGTGACATATATTAAGCACAATGTAATTATTAATATTTTAAATGTCAGTGTTATTTTGAGAGTTAAACGTTTATTAGGGAAAAAAAAAAACACTTATATTGCCAGACATAGGAAGGATGCCTCCTAAATATCAGAAACTGAGCAGCAGATCCTTTCTCATTAAACTATCATATAAACCTATTAAGAAAAAACATTGTCTTGTTGACTACACTTAGAAGTGTTTCTGAAGTAGATAATCCATGTTGAGTGAATGTTATCTGATTTTACAGATTAATAAACTGAGACCCCAGAGAATTTAAAATCACTTTTCCCTAGAAGATGACATCACTTTGAGGAGGTGTTATTGGCACTGCCATTCTTACCACTTTTACTACCTTAGATTTGGTCATACATATTAATATCCTCCTCTAATTTCTCCTTTCTCTCCTCATTTAAAGATTGATTTTCTTTAGTTTGTTAAAATGTGGACTAGAAGAACTAGACTATAATTCAATTACTTAATCTGTACATTGAGGATCATTTCAAGTTCAGTTTATATGACATAGCATAAGACACTGTTCTATTTCAGTTTTCATAGTCCAATTACATTTGGAATTGGAAGAAATTTGACAGTGTAACAAATTTTACTAAAAGCAGTTGTAGCAATGAATACAATATAAATTGCTTCTGTTAGTCACCTGTTTGCTATTTAAAGATCAGATATAGTGTTTCTTAATACAATTAAAAAATATTTTAGTCTTTAATGGTTTTATGAAAAGGAATGGGGGGCCACTTTGGTTAGTAAGTGAAAAGTTTTTCTAGAAAACAAATATAACCATGATGTGTTATGTCTTAATTCATTAATTATAAATAAATTGAATGTTGTTAAACTTATTTTCTTAGATATGTCCAGACTAGCTAATAGAAATCCAGTTTACTGTTTAAAAAAAGAATGCAGAGATAATTATTTTTGACACCCTTAGTCAGCACCTGTTATTTTTATATATATATATATATATATATATATATATATATATATATATATATATATGTTATATGTTGCATTTGCCTGATGTAGCAGATTGCTAATTTGTCATTACCTTGCTACCTCCTTTGGGTAATTTAATACAGCTATTAATCTCACTAGAAGGCTTTACTAAGGATAAATTGCTATGTGACCCACTTCAGTTTCTTTTGTTCAGCCAGGAAGCCAGACATGTAAATGGCTTTTATACACACACACACACACACACTATGTATGTATACACATACATAATATATATTATATATAATTTTTTTTAAGTTTTAGGATTTTAAAATCGAAATGGTAAAATAAGAGACTGTTTTGTCTATTGAAGTCACTTGACAGAAGTTTGCTTTGGAATAGAGCTTCTGTATCTTTAAAAAATACACAGTGAGTCACCCCCCTGCTCTTTTGGTAGATGCCTGGCTAGTGAACAGCTAAGCTGCTTTAGGCATGTAATAGAACATTCCATTTCCTGTTCCCTTGCTGACACAGAGGAGTGTTCCTGCTGGCAATGATCTAATCATAGTGCAGTAAGAAACATGGCAGTTTGATAAAACATGGTGGAGACAGCGGCTGAAATGGAAGCATATGTTCTAGAAGACATTCTTGAGGTAGGGCTAGGTTTGTAAATGGAATGAAAGTTGAAATCTGAACAAAGAAATCTTATCTGCCGGAATTATTTTACAGATGAATAGATTAGAGGAGAGAGCAAAGAGAAGCAGAGCATAAAAGCAAGATACGGTCAGACCATATTCCGTGTAAGAATGTGCCAGTCTGATTCACATTATTACTAAATAAGTCTGCAGTTATTTTTTATAAATTTAATGTTTTGTGAATTGTAGATATACGTTTGGTAGGAAATAAAGAAAGGTCCTGGGACTTAATAAAATGCCTTGTGCTGGTGGTGACCTTTAGATTAACTCATTAGAAGGTGGGGTCTGCAAAAAGCAGCTTTGAGTAGGTTTAGTATCATAGGTCTTTGAATTTATTTACATATCTAAGCCTAAAGCTCTGTTTGCAGTTACTGTTAAAAAGCAGCTGACTATTTTGTTTAAAATTAAGCATACATACCAACTTATTGCTTAATTTAGCTGGTAAATTCTGGTTCTGGCTTTTTCATGTGGCTGACTAAAATAAATTCTTAAATTAAAAATTAAAAGATCTTAAAATCTAGGACACTAATGCTTGAGAGATTACAGTAAAAATCTGCATTTTTAGTCATAAGATTTTTATATTTTGGTTTTTTTCCCCCGGTTATATAAATTTTAAGAAAATCTAATTGAGTATAGATCAAGGAAATACATGTCAAAGTGAAACTAAGTGGTTTTTGCCTTGGATTTGGTACACCATCAAACATCTGTGTATATATAGGTAAAGGTATTTAAATCCCATTTTCTTATCTGTGAGGCTTTTTTCTCCTTTGATTAAGAAAAAAACTGACAATTCAGAGAAAGAGGCTTCATGATGGTGGGTGGTATTCCTAAAATTTAGACTGTAAAGATAATTTATTAATAGCTGACTGGCTTCATGAAAATATTTTATTAGAGAGGGATTGGGAGAATAAACTGCAAAGAAAGCTAGGCGGGGTTAACAGAAGAAAGCCTATGCGCATTATAAAGTACTGCATGATCAATGAGCATTTTCTGGAGTCCCTCAGTGTGTGCTTGGAGCTGACATTGCAGCAAGTTTCATGGTTCTGCAGGATGAAAACTGATTCCATTGTATCACCTAGCTCCTTGCTGACACCTGCCAACATACCCCTTCCCCTTCTCATAGCTTAGTACCTGAATATCCTATGGTTAATTCTCTCTCTCTCTCCCTCATTCCCCCCCCCCCATTCTCACTTACTCTTAACTCTTTCTCCCTCCCACTCCCTCTTCCTCCACCCCTCCTCTCCCTTTGAGTTTCCTTAAACTTGGTGAAATTATCTGCTTAGAAAAAATGATATGCACTTTCATCAAGGGACTTCTGTAACAGAAGTGGTCCTTTTTTAGTACTTCATTTTACAGACATCAAATCAAAGTTTTCATGGTACATTTTAATTTTTTTTAAGTTTTTGCTTTGGATTTTAAAGAGGTATACTTTTTAGATATAAATAAATCTGACATTTTCTTTGGTCATTTCAGTACATAACAGATTTTAGAAGTCTTTTTTTTTTTTAGGAAAACCCACTTAAGCAAAGTTTTGTCCCCTAAGTATAGGTTTTCTAATGCTGTCATTAAAATTAGTTTTTGATTATTTCCATTAAAATTGTCTGTCATGTTAAGATTTTACATTACCTGATTTATTCATTGTTATTAGTAAGGTAACCTCAGCAATTTTAATTGTCCTAATTTTCAGTCTCTTAATTTGATTTCTATATACCTGTTGCATTGAACCATGCCAAGTATGTAGTTTTCTCTTTAGTTAAATATCATATTTACGATTATTTGTCAATAATTGGTAGACTAAATATGAAATTTTTCTAAATAGTAATAAAATATTATTCTTTCTAAAATTTCAAGTACTCATAATGACCTAATGCTAAAAATAAAAGTTCAAAGAGATACACTTGCTGCTAACTCTCTGAAGCTACATCTCCTGTTTTCTAAAATACCTCCTATTCCAAGGAGACAGATACATATTTCCTAATGAGCTTTCCAGAAAATTACTTTTTTTAAAGGTCTAGCTCATTGTATTAATGTCCAATAATGAATAATGAAGTTTGTCTGTGTAACACATTAACAATTTTATTATTGTACCTAATACTGAACTCTGAAATTTATCGGCATTTTCATTTTTGCAACTTTATCTGGAATGTTTTGTACATTTTTGCTTTTTTTACTTTTGAACATTCTGTTTCATTTCTGCCTTTGTCATTTGCTCCTTCGAATTATAAATTTTTAATGATGCTCTTGTTAAATCTTAGTAAAAAATCTTCATTTCACATCATTAGTGCAGATTAATTTTCATAATGCTATATGGCTTCTTTACCTTTTAAATTATGATTGTTTATTTTATAAATACACATATTTAACTTGAGTTTTTTAGAACTTCAGAATATTAAGAAAATTTGATACCTTCTTAACCTTTGCAATATAACTGGAAAAGGTTGATTTCGATGTGCTTCATTCTCAAGTATTTAAGGCAATGATTTAAACAGAATAACATGGTTGCTTAAATTATCCAAACAATGCAGTAAATAATTGAAAGCAGTCAAAGTGTTTGTGTTCCTTTTAACCACCTTACCTATCACTGAGGTAAATTGCTAAATACAGATGATTTTAAACAGCTGAGAGTGGATATGGGCATGGGGTGGTTTGGGTGGGGGGGGTAAAAAAGGAAAAAAAAAGAAAGGTCTCATGATAATGAATAAGCTATGGTCTTTTCCATCAAGTTGAGCCCCTTTTTTCTGTAAAATGTATTGATTTGCTATATTTATATAATTTACGGATTTACAGAGGAGCAGCAACTAACTTTGCCTTGTTAGGTGGATGACAGGCATTAAATGAAGTTAATGGTTAGCTAAACGTTTCAGACTGATGGTGGTCTTTAGGCTGAGTCTGGAGATAGATTGAAGACTTTCAGGGCAAGAACAGGGAAAAAAACATACTCCACATGTGCAGATTCTTCCCAATTCCCAAAGAAAGGGATTAGGAAGGGTCTGTACAAAAGCTTAGAGCACTCTATGATTAAAATATATAAACATTCCTGCTCATAGAACTTTTAGAAAACCTTAACCACTTGTGCCCCTTCTACCTACAAAAATTAAAAACAAAAAACCACGCATAGCCCATGTAAATATCTCTTCTTCTATTGCTTATGTTATTTTTGCTGAGATATGATTGTAATTTAAGGATTTTTATGCTTTTCCTAAGTTATATATAATAAGTTGTATTACTTATTATAGAAAAATAAATGAGAAAGGTCACCAAACTTTTTTTGCATCATTCCAAAATTGTCACCAAGTGCTTTTCATACAAACCTGAGGCTTATGTAAGATTATTTATATGAAACATGAAATACATAAAAAGTAATTTCAGAAACGATTACTTTTTATTCTAGTTTCTTATTTATAATTGAAGCAGTTCAGTAGTTTTCCATAAGAACTTAGAAGTGAGAAACTTTCATAAATATTCCCATCTTTTAATTTTTATTAAATTCAGATAGTTTTCGTTAGGATGTAGTATTTCATATGTTTACTTTTAAAAAGTAGCAATTTTTACAAAAAATAAAAATGCTAACAATGTTAATTCTAATGCCCAATCTTGTTAATATGTCAGTTGAAGCCAAAGTCTTCATACTTCATCTGTACTATTTCACAGGTGTTAATATATAAGTTAAATGCCCCAAGTCTGGTTGTGCCATAGAGATACAGTGAGTTGAAAATAAGATTGGCCCCTTTAAAATATGGTTTCAATTTAAGCATAGTAAGTAGTTTTATTATGGAAGTATTTTGTTCTGTATGAAAGAATGGATTTTTTTAAAAGATTTATTTATTTATGCGTATAAGCTGGGGTATAGACCAGAGGTGTAGGAGATGAGAGATTCACCAGAGACAGTGGGGAGCAGAACAGGCAGATTGACTGAAATACACTGCTGAGGGGAGCAGTGGGCGAGACAGGAGAGAAGCTCCCTGGCTGGACATCAAATTCTTGCTGCAGTGGCTCTGGATAGCTTCATAGTGCTGTGACTTAACCCATTGTACTACCAGGGAGATCCTCAAAGAATAAAATTTTTTAGAAAAAGGATTGAAAGTCACAGGGGATTTACTGTTTTCTTTGTATTTGTCAAGATTTGAGGTTAATAATAGTTATTTTAATTCTAGAAAATCTACTTGGTATTTACCATACCAATTATTTTTAGTAATGACATAGACTCTCCATGAATTAGACTTTTTTCAGGTACTGCTATCTTTTTATTTTAAAATATGCTACCTTATGTAATGTATGCCATTTATATATTACATTAGTAAGCCTCCTGTGGAATTCTAAAATTCTGTATTTACTATAACACTTTTTACCAGAAGAGTTGGAGTTACTCTTAGAATAAGTTCATCTAGAGACAGAAAAGTTTAGCTAAGTAGGTAAAATTACTGAATTTGATGTAAGTAACATTTTCCTTTCATTTGAAGACTTTAGAAAAGTAGACATGTTGAGAAGATTGAAATTTATAATTTATTCATACATTTATTGAGCACTTTCACTGTGTCCTAGGCATTTGAAATTGGATGAGAATAGTCTAGTTAGAAGACAAAATATCTACCATTGGTATTAAATATTCTTGAGTTGAACATGCATACAGATAAGTATTTGAATACTAGTATTTTACTTCATTGATTTATACAAATAGTTTAAAACCCATGTTTTTAGCATTCCGAATTTTTTAGTAAAAGAGATATTATCCTTTATCTGAAGTTTAAAGCTTATGTCTGTTATGCTAATGTAGTTGGTTGCTATGTATTTATCAATATTGATTTGTCTAGAAAGTGCCCTGGATCCCATTTTCATCTTTTGTCCTTAAAGATTTTTTCTGCTAACATTTAAATCAGAATATGTCTTTGTATACACACATACTACATGCAACATATTTATATACTCATATATTCTACTAACATACACTCATGTTTCTACTTTATTGTGCATTATGAAAACTTATGTGAATGTTGGTTTTATTTTGGGGGGGTGGGCAGAAGTTACAACATTTCTTCCGCACTAACTCTGGAGAAATGTATCTGGGGGTGGTATAAGATAATTAAAAGGCACATTTATGTTAGTTGATCTTGTTAAGAAACTAATATTTTAGTGGAATATGAAGCCTCCAAACAATTTGCAAAAAGGTAATGTAACCCAAAGTGTGTAAATTAGTCTATTGCTCTTATATGTGAGTAAAGGCAGGCCAGTTCAGTCCCTCTTTAATCCTTTATAGTCCAGTGGTTAATATGTACTATGGAGCATGAATTAGAAAAGGCCTGCATCGAGTATTATCTCAATATACATGCCAGGACAGTACTTAGCTGGTTCTAAATTGTTAGGGGCCCTTTTCTTGTGTTTGATTGAATAACTCATTCTGATACATAGTGACTTAATCACTACAAAGTTGGTGAACATCATAGTCCTACTTCACCACTGGTTTAATTCACTATATGGCTTTCAGATTTGCCAAGGCAAAGGCCATTCAGGGGGTGTTCATAAATGTTAAATGTGGGATGATAACTTTTGCTTTAATGAATAGATTAATATTAGTCATTAATAAATCATGAATGGATTCAGACTTCTTAGAGATTTCTAGACCAATGGATATTCATTATAAAAATTGCGGAACATAAAGGAAAGCAACTTAATATTTGAATACCAGTTTTTCTTCGTGAATTTCTACTAGACTTGAGAATTTTATGACCTAACTTCTAACATATGTCTTGAGTTTTTTGTTGTTGTTTTTTTATTTCAGTATTTTTTTTATGAATAATTCTTTTGGTTTGTATAATCTGTTTTGAGACTGTAACTTACTGTGCAATTATATATCTAGGTTATTTCCAATTTTTCTACTGGAGAAAAGTATTTTAAATGTCCTTTCACCTTTTGGCTAATGAAGTGAGTGTGACTTCAGTTTTTGAGGCCATCTTTGCGTATTTAGGTGAATCTTTGTCAAATGTCAAAATTATTTTTCTAGGTTATTTACATTTTTATTTAAGGGTATTTTTGTAAAACTTTGGTAAGTCTTATTTTTCTTTTCTTTTATACTTGGAAAAATCTATTCCTTTCTAGATAGCAGATAATATTCATTTATGTGTTTTTATCCATCCAGTCTTGTTAGGACTTATTTGTGAGGTCATACCTTTTGTATTCTAGGATGTCTGTTCTTTACAGAATGAATTTCTTCTTTATTAGAATTCACTGCTGTGAATAATCCTTGATTAAAGAACTTGACATCCATTAACTCTCTAAATCTGAACACTAGTTTCAAAAGGTATATATTTGCTGTTATATACCTGAGTAGTTGAACTCCTGAGGAAAGGAGAGAGTAGTCATGGTGGTAAGGTGGGGACACCTGAGAAAGAGTAGAGACGGATACTGATTACAAAGAGTATAGGAATCCAGTTTTATTCATTAGTTTCGAATACAGTGTTGAATATACTAGGTATTTTGATGTTTTGTAACTGAGAGAAAGCATGAGAAAGGTTCTAGTATCTTTTATATAACAAAATACTGACTATTCTATTTTAAACAAAAGCTAATGGCAGAATGATTAAATGGCCTTTCAATTAAGAGAAGTTATTTTTATCTTCATATAACAAAACTACTTTCATGAGGGAACTATTAGTTTTATCTTTTAAACTTTGGTTTAACCTTGGTGTCTTGTATTCGTATTACCTATGGAGCTTTTAGAAATCTTTATTATACCAACCCATAACTCAGAGTGATTGCATCAGTATATCTGATGGTAGAGGGTCACAAACATCAGTACTTTTTTCTTTTTCTTTTTTTTTCCTAGTGTGCATCCAAAATTGAGAACCACTGCTCTAGAATTATGTATAAAGAGAACTTAAAACACTGTGTCCCTAAACTCTCCAAGTTCGGACTGCTATAGTACCATACACTGGGCGACTTGTAAACAATAGAAATTTCATAGTTCTGGAGGCTAGAAGTCCAAGATCCTTGGGATGCTGACATGGTGTCAGGTTCTGGTGAGGACCCTTTTCCACTTTGCAGACTCAGGACTTCCTGTGTTCCTAACATGGAGAGCAAAGAAAGGAAACAAGTTCATTCGTGGTTCTTAGAAGGGTGCTAACGCCAGTTGAGGGCTCCTTTTCCATGACCTCATCTATCCTGATTATTTCCCAAAGGCCTCCTTTCCAAATACTGTCAATAGGAAGAGGCATAGAATTTCATCATATAAATTTCAAAGAAATATAAACATTTAGTTTTAGTTATAACATCAAGAGAGTAAAGATCCTTCTTTATTGAATGCTGAATGAAAGCAGGTCTTTGAATTGCCTGGCTCTTTCTTAAAATTTTCAGATGAGGGGCCTCCCTGGAGGCCCAAAAGGTTAAGCTCAGCACTGTGAAGCTAGCCAGAGCCACTGCAGCGCAAGTTCGATCCCCAGCCAGGGAGATTCCCACATGGCGCGGCAGACCTCTCCTGCCTCGCCCTCTGCTCCCCTCAGCAGTGTATTTCGGTGGATCTGCCTGTTCTGCTCCCCACTCTGTCTCTGGTGAACCCTCTCGCCGCCCCACACCTCTGGCCTGTACCCCAGCTTGTATGCATAAATAAATCTTAAAAAAATAATTCTGATAGGGAGATTCTGTTTGTTATGGTAGACTTTTTCGATATTTAAGTCTTGACAAAAATATTGTTTCTCTGTTTATGTTGTAATCAAAATCTATTTTGTTCCAGAGTCAGTACAGAGACTAAAACTCTTCTGTGTTTCTTTTATTGTCTTCTGAAATTGATGGTGAGTTAAAAGTATCAATCTCTGTTAGCAGAGCCTTTTTGTGTTTAATGTTTTCCTAGCTTCAAAAAGAATAGATACTACATTGAGACAAATTTTCATTGTAATAGTATTCCTTTAGAACAAAAAGATACACTTCCTGAGCATATTTTGATTTCAAAATCTTTTTAAGGGGATTAAAAAATATGAGAAGCATTGAGATATACTTCAGGATCTCAAAATAAAGGACTTGTCAAAGCAAAATTTTTTTAGTGAAATAATATTCATTTAACAAGTATTTTTTGACTGCCTCTTAAGCATCTTGCACGGCTCTTGGCTTGGACTACAGCAGTGAAGCAATGAGAAAGACAAATGAAGTTCCTACTTCATGAAACACATTGTAGTTGGAAGGACTGACAGTATACAACTAGATTGGTAAATAAATAATACAGTATAGCATAGTCATTAATACTGTTAGAAAATAGTCTAGGTGATGGGGTTAACCATCAAGAGGGAAGGCACTATCTTTCATATGGTAAGTATGCTACACTGAGGGATGACAACTAGTTAGGAACTTGAATGTTGAAGAGAAGCTAGCCATTTGAAAATTTTAGTGTATTTTAGGCAGAAGAAATTCTAATCATAAAATCCTGGAGTATCCCTCTATAGTTGATATTTTGAAACAGATTAGAAGAGGGGGAATTATTGGGGGTCTTGATATAAGATTATATGTGAAATTCAGGCTATGTTTTCCTCAGTTAAATGGAGGATTTAATTGCTAGGAAGTACTTGGTACCCTTTCTCTTTGTCTTTTTGGGTTATCTTCCCCAGTTTCAAAGCTGTTTTGCCAGCATGCCAGATAAACAATTCAGCCAGATTTTCTAGGAATTCTTGTGCTTTTAAGTGTCAAGTAGACCTATCCAGAAGAAATCAAATATCAAGTGGAGCATAGAGCTTATAGTCATACAACTCGTTTGTTTGGTGTGCTCTTGCAGTGAACCAACTGAGATTTCTATTTGTATGAGAAACAAAAATAAATCATGTGTTTAGATAATTTAAGCCTTTCAGTATATAGACTTAAATATTTTGTTGCTAATAAAATGATAATTTATACTTTATCATCATGATTCTAGGGAATCAATCAAAGTCAGTGATACTTGACTAAAGCCATTCTGCTCCACAAATATTTCAATAAAGGGAATGCTCATATACAATTAGTACATAAATGGAGTGACCATATGTTTCAGCTTGTTTGTGACAATTCTAGTTTATATTTGTTTTCCAGGGTAATTTAAAAGATGTTTCAATTTAGATTATAGATTGGTAGGTAGGTAGGTAGGTAGGTAGGTAGGTGGATAACCTAAAGATAGAGGTATGATGGCAGTATAACTCAGAATTTCTGTTACATTGATTCATATGTAGTTTTTTACAATATTTTCAGATTTTGTACCATCAGATAACAGGAACTGGAGTGGAAAGTATACTAACACAGTTTAATACAGCAAGTAAACAAAAAAGGAGTAAGCTATATTTAATGATGCTCATTCACCCGAATTTCTCATATTGTTTCATTTAGGCAAAATGCTCTTTCTTGAATGTGTAATTGCTTAGAGATTTTAACTATTTCTGCCTTTACAGCAGGTGGCACTTTGGTTTTCATATGATTTTGGCTCTTTGACCTTTCTATGCTTCTGTTTGTCTGAGACCTAATCTGCAGCTGCTGAATTAGGATGTGAGAAAGGGTGGGGGATACAGATTGTTTTTGTGGTACTGCTGAAGGGCCTCCTGGGGTTCCAGGCCTAAGACTGTTGTCAGCATGTGTCATTGGTGGACTTGACAGTGTCACTACCAGTCTAGAGATATGTGGGAGGGATGGGTAGCCCAGCTCACTGTCCTTGTTCTTTTCTCTAGGGACTTGACCATGGATTTACTCCCTTTGGTCGACGGTATATGCTTCCACAATTATCAGCTCTTCTTTTTGTAGGACCTTTGGCCAAGTGACTGGCCAAGTAGCAATAATGCAGTTACCACTGCAACTTCCCTAGCCAGACCATAGCCTAAGGCTTCTCTCTCTACCCACCTCTTTTTCAGTGACGCATGAATCACTTACTTGTCCCTTCCCTTGCCATGTGCCTGGTCTCTTAATGTCCGTAAGGGTCCAGTTGCACCCTAAGCCAAGGGATTCTTAAGTTGCTGTATTATACTGATTTACCCAGTTGATACCCTGGGGAACAAAGCAAGGACCCTCCTCTGTATGACATCATCTTTCATACATTTTAAATGCAGGAAATAATGCACATATACTATCTGTGTTAAATTTAGCCCGATTTATCTGTGACTTTCGATATGTGAAGTACAGAAACACAGTTAAGACAGTATATTGGCCTTACCCAGTAGTCAGTGTTGTGTGTCTCATCATTGAAACTCATGTCAAATCAGTTAACAAAACAGATCCGTTCAACTCCCCATGAAGATTATTTTAGTAATGCAAATGATTTTTAATATTTGTTATTTAAACTATTTTGATTTATAATATGTTTTAATTAAAGATATTTGCTTCAGCCAGCAGCACAATAATCCTATCTATAGGATGAATGTAAGACCTTTGGAGAAGCTCTATGTGACTCAGGCTAACATGCCTGTTGCTTGTCTGTCTGCAGATAACACACCCATTGAGTTACCAAGACAGGGCATGTTAGGATTAATTCTATAGTTTAGTTGTTTTTCCCCCTTGGACGTGTATTTTCATGATTGTGATTTCATGTATGTCTAGTAAAATTTATTTCAAAATTAGTGTTATTTAATGATAGTTAAAAAGGACAGTATGATCTCTAGGAGCCATCTGAGTACTTTTATGAACATTTTATTGGACCATACCCCCTTCTCCCCTCCAAAAAAGCCCCACAAACTTAGTTATGGAAAACAATACATTTCTGTCCTTTGAAATGGTTCTTGAGGTCAGTGCTATGTAAGTAATCCAGTGAAACAGCTACTTAAATATAAACTTTAGGATATGTACTATTTAAAAATTACAAAATAATTTTTTAAAATATTGATTCTTTTTGACAACATTTTATGAAATGGTGTTTTGATTCTTCACTTATACCTTTGATATTAATGTCTTCAAAACAGTATCTATGTTTTGGGTTATTTGCAGTTTTCCAGAATACATATTCCCTTCAATTTAAAATTTGTGAGATAAAAAATTTTCCCAGCTGTGAAAATGATTTTATCTCAAGCCACAAATACCTGTCCCTAAAACTTAGTTGCAGTTTTTCATTTTTTTCCTCTAAAAAATGTAGCTATCTAGTTTGATCTTCATAATAAAGTCATTTACTAGGTGGGTTTTTAAAAGTGATCTTTAAAAATAAAAAACTGCTTTATAATGATATCCAGTGTTTAGATTTGAAGGCTACGGATAGACATATCTTTGCTTTAAAAAAATTCTGTCACTTTTATATATACTTATATCCTAGAATTGCTTTGTTTTAAGCTAATAAGTCTTTACCCACCAGGAATGCATACAACGTGTCCTTTTTCTGATGCTTTTATGTGTTCTGGAGGGTAAAAGGAGAGGTAAACATTACTTTCTATTTGTATATTTGGCATCTATATGCAAATTCAGGTTTTTAAGGATTGTTTTCAGTGCAAAATGCATTACCAAAAAATTAGAAGTTATCTTTAATATCATGTAGATGGATAATACAAATATTGTGCAAGCTCACATTTTTTCCAATTTTGATATTTAGTGAAAAATTAAAACAGATCCTATCTTTATTGACTGGCATAAATATGTATCTTTTATATACTACATTAAGACTCAGATAAAAGAAAACGGGTAGTTAAAAGTACTAGTTGTAATAGACAGCAGTAATCTGTTTTAATAATTACTAAAATTTAGCAAATATTGTACATACATACTTAGGTCAGTTCAAATGAGCCAAGTATTTGTTGTTCTAATATTACTTCTATTCACCGTTGTGGATATGCCAAATATATGTTTTTCTGTTGGAGCTCACCCAAATAGTAGAAATTATTAAATTAGCAACTATTTTATTACACAGATTATATTTTTGGAGCTTGAGTTAAATAAGTGACGGTTCGAGATAATTTTGCCGTCTTGAGACATTGTTAAGACTTTATTACTGAGCTAAATGAATCGTAGCCATTAGACAGTTTTGGATAAGAGAGTGATAAGATCTGTTATCTTTTAAAGGCAATTGGAAATAATAAAAATATGACTATTATTTGAGCTTGATTAGCATTAGGTATTATATAGATAAAATTCAGCTTTAGTTATTTATTTGGATGTTGAGAATAGTCTATTAGAATGACCTGAAGTTTGGCCCAATATGCTTTTTTGTGATTGTCTCTCTGTTTATTTTAAATTCCGATCAACTTCAAAAATATTTTGACTTTGAGTAAAAGATATTTTTTTCTGTCTGTAATGGAATTAAAATGAAAATAAAAACAGAAAGCTCTCTGGAAAAATTTCCAATATATGGAAAGTAAATAACCTCCTAAAAATAACACACAAGTCAAATGCTTCAGTCGAAGGGGGACCAAACAGAAATTTGAAAATATTTTTGAATTGAATGAAATATAGAATCTGTGATATACAACTTAAATAGTGCTTAGAGGGAAAATTATGCTATTAAATGCTACAGCTGAGAAGAATAAAGTGTTCAAAAAGAAGAGCAAATTAAACAGAAGCAGGTGGAATGAAGTTGATAATAGAGATAAAAGCAGAAATCAATGAAAAAAGACAAAAGCAAAAAAAATAAAACTGAAAGCTGATCTTTGAAAGAATCATTAAAACTGATAGACAAAGGAAAAACACAGATTACACTACTGTAGTACAACACAGTATTATATATTACATACTACTCTGTATAAAGAACTTGAGAAAATTCCACATGCACTAATCAATGAAATTATTATAAAACTAGGAATATAAGAGTACTGTATTGCCCGCTCTCAAGGATGTTTGTGGGGAACCATCTGAAACTGAATACTTTTTCTCTGAGACTGAGAACAAAGCCAACTTGTCCATTTTCATTATTCCTACTCAGTATGGTACTAGAGATCCTAGTCAGGTAAGTTAAAAAAAAAAAAAAGTAAGAAAGCAAACGTTTAGTCACAAATGACCTGATTGTGTATAGTCATGGAACTTACAAAAAAGATAATAAAGCTAATCAGTTTACCATGAGTTCATATGTCTGTATATTATAAATGCACATTTGGAAATGAAAATTTTCAGAAATATAAGATCAAAAGAAAGATAAAGTATGACAGTCTTAATGTCTAAAATTTGATAAAAGTGTCAGGGCACCATTTCTCAACAGAAACAATGGTGCTTGGACTATTTGGAACCTCAGCTCATGCTTTGCACTCTATGTAAAATTATATTGAATTGAAAAGTCATTGCCAAAGTAAAATTGGATCATGAACCTAGTTACAAAATCTAAAATAAAATGTTTGGAAGATAACAAAAAAATCTTTGGGAAATTGAGTTAAAGATATTTTAGATACACCTGTTAAAGATCATAAAAGAAAAAAATGGTTATTTGGACTTTGAATTTAAAGTCTTTTCTTTAGAAATACTCAAAATGAAAAAACGGGTCATCAACTTGGAGAACATATTTGCAACCATGTGTCTGATTAAGGAAATTTTATTTCTCAATAATGATAAAACAAACTACAAAACAAAAATGCAAGGATAATTACTAACACACGATTTGTTAAGATACACTAATGGTAAAACACAGGGAAAGATGCTCAGTATCATTCATGGAGATAAATGGAGAATAAAACCACAATCCAATTTTATCCTAGTAGAGTACAGAGGATGAATAAAAGAATGTGTAAAAACTGACAGTAACTAAATGTTTGTGGAAAAATCTGACAGTTTCTTGTAAGTATAAATATATACTTGATATGTGATATTCTCAGTTTACCCAAAGGAAATGAAAATATGTTCCCATAAGCCTTCTATTCTAAAGTTCACTGGTAAATAGCTCAACAAATTGTGGTACATCCAGAAATAAATACACTCAGCAATAAAAGAACTACTGATATATGTTATAACATGAATGAATCTTAAATGCAGTATGTGTTTGTGCAAGAAACTACTCAGAAACATGAATGATTCCTTTCATTTTGGGGAAAAAACGGGAAGCATTGTTCCTAGGAACAGAAGGTATTGGTAGGCTATTGCTTACAAAGAAAAACAGAAATTTTTGAGTGTTGAAAATATTGTTTATCCCGATAGTAGTAGAGATCTCATACCTGTATATACAGATTCATACAAGTAAAAGATGGTGAATTTTATTTACTCTGAATTATACCTCAGTAAACCTGACATTTAAAAAACTGGATACAGAAGGAAGAGAATTTATTTCCCTGATGTTGTTTCTTTTGAGAAAAGAAGTTGCTTTACCTAATCTTAAAATGATGCTGATACCAAAACTGTTTTCACTCATTTAAAAATAATTAGGTTGTATATGTATCAAGCTGAATTATATATAGTAGCAAGTCAACTCCATGTATCTCAAAATAATATAAATTGTTAATATAGCTCCCTTGGAATTTTTGTTAGAATATGAAAATGGGTTATTCTTTATACTTTGAGGTTCTAAAGTAGTTTTTTAAATCATTATTTGCTAAAATCACACATTAAGAAACTACATCATTTTTTTTTTAAGGTAAACAATATAGATGGTGATGACCAAGTAAAACGGTAAAATTCATTGATTTCACTCTTTGATTTATCACTATTAGTAACTTGGTTTATACATCTTGAAAATTTTTGTTTGCATTCTTGTACATGCATATGTTTTGTTTTTAAAAATCAGATAGATATATAATGTATGCTTTTCAGCAGGTTGCATGTAATGTAATGTGGATAAGATTTTGCATCAATATTTAGTATTCCTTCAGTAAATTTTTTTTAAGTGCTTAATATACGTAAGACACTATGTTAGATGCAAAGATAGAGCAAGGAACAAAATAGGGCCCCTGCCCAAGTAACATATATATTTTAATGAGAAGTAAATAAAAAATCGGGGGTAAATGTCACTATTGATACATTTTATTAAAATATAATAAAGACTAAAAAGATGAAAAGTGTTAGGGCAGAATGAGTAAGAGAAGTACAATAGGTTGTTGTGGTACAGGCCTATAATTGTAGAGCTACTTTATTCTTAAGATAGTAACAGAGTTGACTGTTACTCTGTTGCTGAGTATATGGGTTATGTATAGTTTTTTTTTTCTGTTATAATCAATATTATAATGAACATCTTTATACATATTTTTTCTGCTTGAAAGTGTTTTTGTAGAATAAATTCCTAGAAGGAAAATTGCATTTTTAAAAGTTGCTTTTAGATCCTCCCAAATTATTTTCCAAAACTTTGGACAGTGTATGTTAGTTTATGAAAAATAGTACACCTCATTTTAATTTATATTTACCAAATTCCAAGCGATGTTGAGCATATTTATTGGCCATTTGTGATTTCTCCTAAAAATTGCCTATTCACACCATTTTGCCCATGGTGGGTTTGTTTATTTCTTACTAACATTTCAGGAATTCTTTATGATTCTATTTATAATATATACATCATATTTTACAATATTTTCTTCAATCCTGTCGGTTATCCTACTTTATGGAATCCTTGGATTTTTCATTTTTTTTGCTGTCAGTCTTTTTCTTACCAGCATAGAAGTTTTGTATTTCCAGAAAAGCTTATAGTAATTCAGTTCTTCATATTTTCTGTTACTACTTTAGTTGTATTCATTTTCCTGGTAGGTTTTAATTCATCTGGAACTTTTAAAATATTTTCTGTGGTAGGATCCTAACTTTTTTTCTAGTTTCATAACCATTCTCCCAAAATAGTTCACTGAATAATGTCTACCCCCTCCAGTGACTCAAAATTCTACCTTTTTCATATTTTAAAAGTCCAAACTATATATGTTCTGGATTTATACTCCACTGTTTTGGTTATTGTCATTTTATATTTTACATCTGGTAGGACATCCCTCCCTATTGTCTTTTTCAAAAATTTTTTGGCAATTTCTGTGTATTTTCTCTTCCAGATGAACTTTAGAATCAACATGTCAAGTTCCATTAAAAATCCCTATGGGATTTTGATTGGAAGTGCATTGAATTTACAGATTAATTTGGGGAGAATTGACATCTTTACACTATTGACTCTTCCCATCCAGGAACATGGTATGCCTCTCCATTTCTTCAGGTGTTCTTTTATGTCCTTTAGTAAAGTTTTATGGTTTTTTTTTCATGTAGGTCTTACACTTTTCTTGTTAGGTTTATTCCTGGCTAATTTTGTAGTTTTTGTTGTTACTGTGAATTACATCTTTTCTTCCATTTTATATTTTTCAATTTGTTGTTGTTAATAGTTAGGAATTCTGTTAGTTTTTGTGTTTTCAATTGATTAGTTGATTCTCACCATTTAGTTAGTTTTCAATTGATTCTTGAAATTACTCGGATGATTGTTATCTGCAAAGGATGGCATTTTGTTGTTCCCTTTTTTCAGTATTTATACTTCTGTCTAGGTTTTGCTTGTTTGTTTTTCCAGTCGTACTACATTAAGTTTCCAGAACTACTCACTACTAGATCTGATTTTTTGAGCATCTTTTCTGATTTAAGTGAACTGCTTCTAAGTTTTAAACTTTCGTATTTATAAATGTCTTAAATTTCTGGTAGAAAACATCAGCCAAAAAGTTATCTTGGCTTAACAAGTATTTCCAAGGTGATGGACATTATTTTATTGCTTGTTTTTGTTGAGATTATGCGTATTCTTTTCATCTTTAGTAGTTTAGTATAGTGAATTTCCTTAACACATTTACTAATATGGTCATATTTTTCATTTTAAATACTCAGCAAATATATTTGGATATTGCATTATGTCAGGATCTTTGCACAGATTGATGGTAGCACTCAAGAAGTCTGTAATGGTTTCTTTTTAATACAAAGAAGAATGATAATAAACAGATAAGTGCAAGGTAATTTTAGTCAATCATAGTACTATGGAGGAAATAAGAGGGTGATGAAGTAGAGAGAAGAAGAGACGACCTCCTTTGGTAGTATTGTTTGTGAGGGGAAAATGTAAACTTGACCAGGAGAATAAAACATTGGGAAAGGCATTTCTACAAGGAAAATATCAACACTTTCTCTATGTACAATAAATTGTGTATCTCTAGTTTTATTCTTTTTCTGTATGTATGATACTTTTTATACAACTGCTGAATTTAGTTTGCTAGTGGTATGTTTTATTTGTTTACTGTTTTTTACTGTTGTTTAGTTTTGCTGATTAGGCTTACTTATGCTTATGAGCTAGGAAGTTTTCCAAACTTTGTAAATACTGTGATATTCTTCTGCTGAAGCATAGATATATGACTATCCTAAGATTTCCATTGTGAATGTATTCTATTTCTCTCTTCCTTTGAATTAATTTTGAGCAATTTCTTTTCTTGGAATACTATCCATTTTGTTTTGACTTTTACATTTATTGACTTATAGTTGTGCTTTATTTTCTAATTTTAATGATTTATGTTTTCTTTCATTTTTTCATAATTAGACTTTGCCTAAGGTATGTCTCTTTCTTCATTTCTGCTTTTATTTTTTTTTTAAAGATTTATTTATGCATACAAGAGCTGGGGTGTGTAGGGCAGATGTGGGGGGGGGGATGTGGGGGGAGTGAGAGGATTCACCAGAGACAGAGTGGGGAGCAGAACAGGCAGATTGACTGAAATACATTGCTGAGTGGAGCAGCAGGTGAGACAGGAGAGGTCTGCTGCACCATGTGGGTTAACTCCCTGCCTGGGATTGAACAACTCCTGCTGCAGTGGCTGCTGATGGCTTCACAGTGCTGAGACTTAACCCCTTGTGCCACCAGGGAGGCCCCCTCTGTTTTTATTCTTAGAAATTATATTAATATTTTGGCTTGTATTTTACTTTTAAAGTTTATGCATTTAAAACCTTCTGCCTAGTGAATACATTTAAGGCTCTACCTTTTTCTTTAAGAATAGCTGTGGTTAAATCTCATAGGGAATTATGTGCTCACAATTTTTTTTTCTGTTACGTTTTCAAGTAAGGTGTCCTCCATTTACTATTAATTTTAGTTTCTTTTAGTGTTAAGAGCCATGAATGTAACTTATATTCTTTTTTTTTAATTTGTTGAGATTTTCCTTTGCTTAAGATATGGTTAGGTTTTTAAGTGTTTTTTTAAAAATCTGTCCTCTGTTTATGATATACTGAGTTTTCTATTTTACTATGAAATGTAAGTAAAGTTGTCAGTTCTAGTTCTGGATGTTCAATATCCTTGCCAAGTCTACTTTCTCTCCTCACTTTCTGATGTAGGCTTGCGAAAAGTTTCCCACTAAGTTGTGTGAATTTTCCAAAAGTTGCTCATATTTCTTTCATTTTTACCTTATATATTCCTATGTTACATTGTTCAAAGCAGAAGAGTTAAGTTGTACACATCCCCTTGGTTTAGTATATCTATTAGCATTATATTTTTTTATTTAATGCTTTCTGTTTCGAATTCTTTATTGACTTAATAATGACATCCTTAACTAAGATTGTTTTTCACACCTATTTCACTTTCACAACTTTATGACTAAAAATTGTAGATGTCTCTCTTATAATAGTGTATAGTTGAGTTTTTCCCTTTTTAAAATCCTAATCTGTGTCTCATTTTTTTAAAAAAGAAATTTTTTTTCACTTTTATTCTGTCTTTGTCTTTTGATATTTGGTCATTTTGCTAAAATTGAAGCTATGGCAACGATGGTGTATCTCTTGTTACACTCCCCCCCCCCATTCACACGCATACACATACACACACACATTTGGCTTTAGCTGCATTATTTAGTTATCTTTATTCTGTTGTTTCTTTCCCATTTTAAAAGCTATATGTTTATTCTTGTTCTTCTGAAGGCATGAATTTTATTAAACACTGTTTGTAACTAATTGTTCTCTTCCCTTGAACATAGATTTTTGGATTCATTTTGTAGTTGAAGATATACATTCTCTAAAATTCAGAGAATTATTTCACTTAATCCTGGCTTTCCTGTTATTTAAATATGAAGTTTTAGTAATGTGTTTATAATATGCTTTTACTCTTAATAGAATTAAGGAATCATTTACTTACAACTACCTGAAATGTTAGATATAGGTTACGTTACACTAGTTATTTTCCTTGTTTAATTAAGTTTTATGATTTGGAAACTGTCCTTTTCTTGGATTCATTTTGTTATTGAAGGTATAAATTTTTAAAATTCAGGAAAAGTATTTTTTTTTTTAAAGATTTATTTTTTATTTATACATACAAGTTGGGGTACAGGCCAGAGGCATGGGGCGGCGAGAGGGTTCACCAGAGACAGAGCGGGGAGCAGAACAGGCAGATCAGAAATACACTGCTGAGGGGAGCAGCGGGCGAGGCAGGAGAGGTCTGCCACGCCATGTGGGATTCTCCCCTGCCGGGCGTCTAACTCGCAAAGCCGCTGCCAACAGCTCCACAGTGCAGGCTTAAACGCTGCGCCACCAGGGAGGCCCAGGAAAAGTATTTTTATTTTGCAGTTTTTCTTTCAAAATAATTGTACTTCAGGACTTTTAATTACACAATTTTAACACCTAGTGTTGTTATTTAGGAAGTCTGGTAAGCCCTACTGCCCCTCCTGAAATGCTTGTGGACTTTATGTCCTTGAACTTCTGAAATTTCACCAAGTTATGCTTATTGTGGTTTGTATATCTCTATGTGTGTCATAAGAATCATTTTATCCTGAGGCCATTTTTATGATAATTGATGAATATATGATAAATTCCAGAAACAGACTAAATTTATAATTAAATTACATCTTATTATTGATAGAGTTTGAAGGAAATTTTGCAAGTAATATATGTTATTAATATAAGTTTAAAATTAATTTTAAAATTTTCCTGTTGAACTGTAATTTCATATTGAGTTGTTGCAAGCAGGTAAGTACTTTGAAGCATAAGAAATATTTGTATTAGCTTTATGAGAATAGTGCTGTGTTGTTAGTCTTTATTATATCACTGATTCTTAGCACATTTCTAGATCTTAACTAAGAAATTTTTAGAGGGATACATGAGTACACACTTATGAAAGAATATAGGAGTGAATCAATATTTAATTGAAAGTTAAATTTATTTATATTCAGTATCACTTTAGCATTATTTATTTTAATCATAGGATTCTGATACCGTAATGAGTCATACTATTAACTGACATTCTTTTTTACAAGAACTTTAAGTGGGTTTTTATTTTAATGTATCATAGATCAGTATTCATTGTCTACTGAAATTTTTATCTGAATAAAAAAATTTAAATCAGTTAATTGTAGAAGGATTTGCTGTCTGTTAAGTACTGTAGTTTTTAACTAGCATTTACTCTCAAAACTGCAAAAAATGCAGACTCAGAAATGCAGCTTTCAGGGCTATGTGTAAAGGAGAATAAGTTAAGATGCTTGTATTCAAAAAACAAGGAAGAACAAATACCACTTTTTTCTAATCATGTTTGAATGATGTAATGTAAATAAAATTTATCGATATTAAGAATTTATTTAGTGTTACAAACTTACCATAGACTCAAATTATTTTCTTAGCTTTTCATATCCACCTTTAATTTTATATGCAACAGGTATTTTCATTATTTTAATACCAAGATTCAGAAATTCTTGTTGCTTTGCACTTTGTTTATATAGCCTGTTCTCTGAATGTCACCGAATACATGATGACACTTGGGTTATATAATTGAGTCCATGCTCTAGCTTCAAGTTGTTTAAATGGCTTTTTTTTGTTTGTTTGGTTGATGAAATGGTATCAGTTATAACCTATGTCTGTAAACCCACTTTATGTCATTTGAATGACAAAATGGGTCATTAACATAAAACTTTGATATTTACTAAAAGTAAAAAAAAATTTAAAAACTTCACTACAATCCTTTTTGAGGGATTTTACTGTATCAATTGATTTTAAAACATTCAAATGTTAAGTATGATGAATTTTGGGAATTTTTCCTGGGGCAAATGTGGAGGTTCATTGTTACTCTCAAAATCCTTTGTAATATAGTCAAGATCTAGATTACCTTTCTTGAAATATGGATTATCATCTTGAAATTTAAATTACCAACTTGAAATATAATGAAAAATGAGCAGAGTAGTGTTCCAGAACCACAAAAACAATTTCTAATTTTTTTCATAAGCATGGGATGGGAGAACATGGGGAGTGTTAAAAGCAAAAAAGCAAAAAATGAGTAGTCTCATTTTTGAAAGTATGTTTATTCTCAGAGTCTGAACCATTTTTTAGTTATCACTTGTTTAGTTGTTCTTGTGACATTGAAGTTCCTAGCTGGTTTCTTTGTCTTTATTGTCACTTCTATATAAAAGCATCTTTAATATGGTCTCCAGTTATTGTTCTAGTCATTTATCTTTGATACTTAAACTCTTTGTTAACCTACTATATAAATTTTGAACTTCTCAGCACAATGTTGAACAGACTCAACTTTAAAAGCAGTACTCTTTTTACCTCTCATTAAGAATTACTTTTCTTCTAGTCTCTAATCACTGTTTTAGCATCTATACTATACCTGTATTTTTTTAAAAAATCTTGTTAAAACTGTGTGCACATAAAGTGGTCTTTCTCTTTGTGGAAGACATTGATTCTAATAAAATCATTTTTGTTTTCCTGTTCTTTTGACTGGCCTTCTGCTTTGTACATCATCAGTAATTTGGCTGCGAATACTTGTTAAATTGAATGACGTTTGTATATGATGTCTTGTTAATTAGAATATACTGTATCTAATCTGTGGAACAAATTCAGTTTACTACACTACAAAATGGACTCTGCTTTTTTATAATATAATGATAATACATGTATTTTGAAGAGGAGTTAGCTTGAAATGTAATGTTAATGTTCACAGTCCAGATGGTTGTACATTTCCAAATTTCCATGTGACCAAGTTTTGCGTATAGAAGAATTAGGGAGTAACATTAGTGGCATAAACAAATCCATGCCACTCTGACAACTGTTGAAAGACCTTGATTTTCATTGTTAAGATTTTGTGTGAAGTTTATTTTGGGGAAAAAGTAAAAAGGAATTTTAGTTTTGTTTTTTTTCTTTTTTAACGTAAATGGTATTGCTGTTAAATAATAGTTTATGGCAAGTTCCTGATGCTATTCCTATATACTATAGCAAGTTTCTCTGACAGATGGCACTTTCTTGCCTAACCAAGCAGTTTTCTATACCATCTCAATACTCAGAATATATTAAAATTTCTTTACTTGTCTTGAAAGTTTCAAATATTATCTATATTATCTTGCTTGTTATGTCTTTATAGTCTGTTTAACTTAGAACAGTTCTTCCCTTTTACTTTCTCTCTTTTTTTACCCCAAAATGGACCACATTTTAGATTCTTCTATTTTATTTCTTTCACTCAACGGTTCCAACTTTCTCTTTTCCCTGGGGTTTTTTCCTTTGTTCTTGTTTTTCCTCCAAGGAGACATTTGGCAATGTCTAGAGATATTTTTGGTGTTACATACAACCTGTGGGAGGGTTGCTACTGGCATCTAATGGGTTAGGTGCCAAGGATGCTGTTAAACATCCTGAAGTTCATTGGGCAACCCCCAGCAACAAGGAATTTTCTAAACCCAAAATATCAACAGTGCCAAGTTTGAGAAAGCAATTTAATATGCCCCTTTTTCATTTGCCTTTTCAATTTTTGTATAATGGAAATTATTTCTAAGGACTATAGAGATTATTGTTTTTCTTTTTTTGTGGGGGTAAGAACACTTCACAGGTGGTGCTGTGTATTTCATGTTGCATAAATTTAGGGGAATATTATGTTTAATTATCTCATCTTTTTTTTTTTTAAGATCTATTTATGCATACAAACTGGGGTATAGGCCAGAGGCAGAGTGGGGAGCAGCACAGGCAGATCAACGGAAATACTCCGCTCAGGGGAGCAGCAGTCGAGGCAGGAGAGGCCTGCTGCGCCATATGGGAGTCTCCCTGGCTGTGCATCGAACTCGTGTAGCCACTGCTGACAGCTCCACAGCGCAGCGCTTTAACAGCTGCGCCACCAGGAAGGCCCCTGTTTAATTATCTCATCCTTAATAATTAAATAGTGGTGACAACTTTTTTGTAAATACAGAACTTTAAGTTAGCTTTTCTAAAATAGTGTGAAACAACCACTTTTTACTCCAGAATGGAATTTTCTAGTTAATTAGTAACTGTTCTCTAGGTGGTAGATATTTAGAACCCTGCTTTTCTCTAACAAGAAATTGAATCTGGTGATTTCTAAAAGTCTTGAATTTATTTATTTTTTTAAAATGAATGAAGCATTTACCTTAGTGTTTTCAATCTATTCTAACAGAAGAGTCTTAAAACCTTTGCGTTTTGATGATTATTCATAATAGATGAGAATTTGATGAATAAGCACCATTTCATAAAATTTCCACCTAGTCAAAACAACGTATCGAAAGTAGTTTAAATAAACTTAAGTTTTCTTGCTTTGAATAATGATTACTTTGGTAGTTTATTTCCCTTAGAGAATGAATTTAATGAGGATACCCCTTTCCTCTTCATGGACGTTCTTTATACATTTTATTTAAAGTAATTGAAAGTACATGAATTTCTTATTCAGACCATTTTTAATTTTCCAGAGCTGGGGTGTGATTAAGAATGAAATTTTTTTTTCTGTAGAAATAATTTTTTTTTAAACTGAGTTAGATTTCAGAGGGAAAATGCATTTTTATTTTTAATGTGAATTATTTTACCTGAGAACATGTAGAGGGGCTATACCTCAAAATTCCTCTTCATTTTAAATAGGGAGTTCCTTTTTTTTCAAGGTTATTTTTATTTATGGATATAAAAGAACTGGGGTGTAGGCCAGAGGTGTGGGGGGTGAGAGGATTCACCAGAGACAGAGTGGGGAGCAGAACAGGCAGACACTGCTGAAGGGAGCAATGGGAAAGACCAGAGAAGTTTGCTGCGCCTGGGCTTGAGCTCAAGCCGCAGTGCCTGGCGAGAGCACTGAGACTTCAACCCCTGTGCCACCAGGGAGGCCTGGGATTACTTATTTTTGTATTTTTATAAGATTGCATTTCCTTTTGTATCTTCACGTGTTTTGGAATGTAGCTCAAAAATCTTTACAGTTGGGAAAAGAGCATTAGATGCTAAAGAAAGTCATCCTCTTCTACTTCCTCTTCTTAACTCCTACAGTCTTTTTTCTCTTCACCTTATGTTCTTACTAACCCTGTATTGTTCATTTTTGTGCATATTTTAACACTCTCCTTAAAGAAAGAAGCTCCTAGGTAATAGGATTGATTTTACACATTTCTATATCCCCCTCCCTCCCTCAACCCAGAGTAGTGAGCAGTATCTCT
The DNA here is from genome assembly GCA_004024925.1 of Scalopus aquaticus. Classification (NCBI taxonomy): domain Eukaryota; kingdom Metazoa; phylum Chordata; class Mammalia; order Eulipotyphla; family Talpidae; genus Scalopus; species Scalopus aquaticus. The sequence continues at coordinate 183,272 of PVIJ01000503.1, read as the reverse complement.
TATACCTCTAAGAATATACTTTAAATTTATTTTTTGTAACATCTCTTTTCCAAATGTGCTTCAGCCTTTTAGAATCTGAAAGGAAAGGTTTCCTTTGCCATCTTTTGTTTATTCAGGAGTTATTTGAATCCCAACAAGTGTTAGGCATGGTTCTAGTTTCCAAGTGTGTATCAGTGAGCTAAAGTGCCTTTGACTTTGCATGGAGCTGGAGAAAGAATATAAATATATAATAATTTGTCCAATGTGATAAATTTGTGAAAAAAAGTTATGCAGAATAAAGGTTTAGAAATGATTAAGAGACTTGCATAAGTCTTATAGGTAATAACTGAAGCACTGCTGGTACCTCAGTCTTTAAATCCTAATAGTATTAGAATTAATTTCTTGAAAATTGAAATTTCTTCTTAATCTTTAACTGTAAGTAGAAGAGGATTTAATTGATAGGTGACTTTTCTTTCATCTTAATATCTTTCTTTAAAAATCTGTACATAGAATTTCATAGTTATTTGAAGTTAGAGTTTTTTATGCAATAAGAACAATGAACTTAAAAGACAACATAAGACTTGGAAAAGTTTAAAGTCAGTAAGAAAACATTTCTGCATTTAATATCCCTCATGAAGAAGTGAAATTCAATTTCCTTAGTAAATTTTCACCAATATTAAGATACAGCATGGCAGAGAGGACTTTATGTTAGAATATCACTTTTGCTTGTAATTTAATTTTATGATTAACTTATAATTCTAACTTTATGAATTTTTTTGTGATAAAAAATCTTGACATAGAGAGATTTTTATACTTATCTACTAGTACCACATTCTTCCTCCTCTTATACAAATAGTTGTTTAGATTAAAATGCTTTTTACTTTATTCTTTCTGTGTGCAACATCTCCTTTGAGTGGTTTTAGTGGATCTGTACTTTGGATTTGGCATGTAATGATACTATGCTCTTTGAGATCTTTGGTTTTCTAAAGCTTTAATCTAAAATATTTAATTTTTCATCTGTTTACCTGTTTCATTACTTTATTTCCATTGTTTTCTTTTGTCGTCCCCTACAAGGTTGAAAATCTGTAGATATTTTTACACTAAAAAATTCATTGAGAAGCAACTCTGTCTTTAGAGTCATCTTCTGTACCATTTTTGAAGATAGGAAGACAGTTTTTACCATGCTAGAATTTTTAACTGTATCTTACTGTCCAAACTATGCCACAAGTCTACTTCCTAAAGTGTAACACTTAGGCTTTTGTTAATACCTTTAAAAATAATTTAAAATTTAAAAAAATTATTCTTGTTTTTTCCTTAACTCCCTGCTGCCATACAAGTTGTTGCTGACTGAAGTTAATAGACTGCAGAATTTTACACAATTTTTCAAAATATTTATGACAGATTATTTTCAGAGTGTTCTGTTTGTATTCAAAACAGTAGAAATCTGAAATGTTATTTTATGTTAAACTGTTTTAGTTTAACAGAAACTTGGAGAGAATTATTATTTCTGCCCAAATCTAGTATGTAATGTTAAATAGGTATTGATTAAATATATCAGTTATGCCTGGGTAGTAGATGTGAAAATTTCAAAGATAAAACAGTAATAGCATTTTTCTTAGTCGTGGCGTCTATAGATTAGGTCTGTGTGTAGTTGTGCTCTAGGTTAATTAATTTTTTATATATTTTAGTTGTTTCAATGTTAGGTGTACCCTAGATTTTTGAGGTAAATTTTGCTTGACTATCTTACATAGTGATATTTTATGTAACAGTTACCAACTTTTAATCAGCAAGTAGGAAAGAATATGTTTTAATATCTATCTGTAAGTAGCGTTATGATAAAACACATCAAAACAAAATTTTCTCCCTTCTTGGGAGTTTGTTATTTTCTAATGTTTTCAATTTCTTTTAATGAATCTCCGCTATATTACATTGAATTGTTCTCAGTGGATGGTATGCAGTCCCCTCAGGGTCTCACAGATCATTTCAGGATGCCCAAGAGGCAGAATTATCTTTATCATACTACTAACATGGTATTTACCCTTTAAAAAAAAAAAAAAAACAGTTGCACTGGTGGCACAAAAGTGTTAGGTAAAACTGCTTGCCCTTTAGTGAAGCCTGTGGCAGGAAATTGTACTGGTATCATTGTATAATTCACAACCATGTACTCACAGCGAAAAAAGAAAACAAAACATTTTTTCATCTTAAGAAGAAACTTGGGAACCAAACTTATGGTAGTGAGCAAAATGTAACACCTAATATATAAAGATACTGATTTATAATGCTCTACTCTAGAAATCTATATAATGTTTTAAACCAGTGTTACTTTATGAAGCCATAAAATTTTGTGAAATCTCCATTTTTGAATGCGTGTCTTCTTAGTATTTCTATTTGACAATATGGGATATACACATAAAGCAGTTCTGCATGTGAAAACGTATGGTGTTTAGAGAAAAAAATGTGCATTTTTTTGAGATGCAAGGTAAATAAATTACTTTTTCATAAAATGTCATTTTTGCTGGAGAATAGACCTGACAGACATACTAAGCTTATCAAATTTGGGTATTTGACAAACATTCTCAGAAATTATTGAAGTGAGCATGTTACTTTAAAGAAAACTATTAATGGACAGTATTTGTTGCCTGTGATAATTAAACTTTCAACCATAAATTAGAATTCTAGAAATTTTATTTGTCTAACATTGACAATTTTCTATACTTAAAGGTTTTTCTTTTAAGTATTAAATCAGTAGTGATGGTGGTAGCTGATGTAATTTTTGATACTGTAATTTAATTTTGAATATGGTAGATATTAGTAAAACCCTTATGAAGTCCTTGTGGGCACAGTACTTTAGTGTATAAAGGGATCCTAATAGCAAAATATTTAAATGCTGATTTTTATGTCCTCTACCAAAGAGTCAAAGGTTTCACAGCCTAAGCATTAACCTCATAACCTCCTCTATCCTTACCCTCACCATACTCAATTAAAATTGAGAAGAATACATATGATTTCAGTTTAAAGAAAATTAAACTGTTAGTAATACATTCCTAAATCCTACAAATGTAATTTTCTCCTTTATTTACACAGTGGACTTACTATATCCGATTAAATTTATTTAGGATTGCATTGTATGCGTCATTGATGCTTACATTTAAATATTTTTTCTCTTTTTCTTCTGTTTATTTCTCTTCCCTTTTTCCCTCCCCTTCCTTTTTTTTTTTCCCCCCTATTTGTTTTGTAGGTGGAGTCTTTTATTTTGGATCAGGATGATTTGGAAAATCCAATGTTGGAAACAGCTTCCAAGTTGCTCTTGTCAGGTACTGCAGATGGTGCAGACCTCAGGACAGTAGATCCAGAAACACAGGCTAGATTAGAAGCTTTATTAGAAGCTGCAGGTAAGTTTGAAAACTCTGTATTTGGAGAAAATATATCTGTTTTCCAAAGTTATACATAAATCTAATGAAAACTATTATAAACCTATGGTCTTGGATAGGTAATGTTATTCTATTCATATAAATTATCAGATTACTTTTAGGGAATAATTAAATTACCATTTAATTAAATCATACTGTCATTGCTAGAGTAAAATCTACATGCTGCTGTCAGCCTTACAAAGAGGAGCTTTTTATAGCCAGTTTTCTTTAGTCCCTGATATCATGTTTGTAGATTTACCCACTTGGTAAAATGTATTTGTACTCAAAATTAGTACTTGCAGCACTCAAAATTAGTACTTGCAGCACTTTCTTAGTATTTCCTAGACGTGCACAAAATAATGAAAAATTTGAATTGCCTTCTGTGCATGTTTCTTATGAGGTAGAATATGGTGGTGGTGCTTTGCCTTCTTCAGTTCTCATACTTAAATAAGTAGTAGTGTTGTTTTTTCACATTCAACTTGGTGCCATATTTTAATGATTTTGTGCATTTTATTAGTGATTTACATGACCCTCAAGTCAAGGCTGAAAATGTTTCTAGCTAGTATTCCTACGTATGAGAAGGCTGTCATGTACCTTATGGAGAAAATACATGCATTAGATAACCTTTCAGGCATGAAAGGTTGTACTGTGTAGGCTGTATGCTTAGTGTCAATGAATTAGTTATATATTAAATAAGATACTTTAAACATAAACACACAAAAAAAACAACTTATGTACTAATTAGTTAATATAAGTGCTGTGACCAGAGGCTCACAGTTCCTTCCCTTAAGAGAATTGGTTCAGTATTTATTATATTAATTCAGTATTCCAAGAGACTTTATATAGACCATAACTATCATTAATAACAAAAATCAACTCCATACAGTTTCCCCTACTTATTTTTTTATCATAGAGTATAAAGTGACTCATCATCATTTCAATATTGTCCATATAGGAATAGTGTTTTAATTAGAGATTACATATCTAATTGAAGATTTAGTGCTGCTTATATAATATTCTTTAAATATAAGATGATGGTAACTATATACCTGCCTATGTTCATTTAAAATAACCATGTACTTTATTAATTTTTCTACATATATATAACTCTACTGTGAACACTAGTTCTTCCTAGTTTGTTTACCTGTATTATGTATAGTACTTGTAATGTGTGTAAATTGCTACTTTATTATAGCATAAAACTTGCATGCCTACTACTTGGTATTTCTTTCATTAAATATCTTATAACACAGCATTTAAATATTTGAAGGACTCATGGTTAAGAATGATTTCTATCCTGGATAAAATTATATAATGGTTACTAAAGGGATCTTGGCTAAATCAAATGAAAACCTAGTAGGGATACATGCAAAGTCCTGTACTTGAGTATAAAAAAAATTTTACAGTATAATAGAGATATAATTTATCATTTGCCAGAAATTTGGTACTACTATAGAAGTTTCTGTGAGGAAATGAGTTCTGTAAATCTATTTGAAAATATAAGAGGAACAAGGAATATTTCTCTGGAAATATTAACCTGAGAAAACTCAGGTTAAATACAAGAGGGATATTTGTGTTTGTGAAGCCAGTGGCAGAAATAGGTTCAGAGATGTTATATGAAGGTAGATTTCAGCTGACAGGAACTAAATACTTACTTCATTTTTCTCCTTGTCAAGTTTATTTCCATTTTTTTCTCTTTGTTTTCAGTAGTTTATAAGTTAACATCTTCTCTCTTTCCTTTTTCTCACATTTCCTCTCATCATTTATATACTTCCTTTTTTTAAAGATTTATTTATTATTTATTTTTTTAAGATTTATTTTATTTATACATACAAGCTGGGGTACAGGCCAGAGGCGTGGGGCGGCGAGAGGGTTCACCAGAGACAGAGTGGGGAGCAGAACAGGCACATCAGAAATACACTGCTGAGGGGAGCGGCAGGCAAGGCAGGAGAGGTCTGCCGCGCCATGTGGGATTCTCCCCGGCTGGGCGTTGAACTCACATCGCCGCTGCAGACAGCTCCACAGCACAGTGTTTAACTGCTGCGCCACCAGGGAGGCCCTATACTTCCTTTTTAAAATGAATAATTTCACACACAAATCAGAAAGAAAAATATAATGAACCCCCAACTTTCCTATAGTCCATAATAACTACATGCAGTGATGGACAGAGAATCACCTAATGTCTTTTCTATGTGATTGTTCAATTTCTTGAGGGGTATATCTACCCTCATGTGGTAAATTACAAATCTGGCTGTTAGAATTTATGTGCTGACGGTAGGAAGAGGTTTGAGGATCTTACTTTTTATTATGTATATATTATTTAAATCCTAACTTTTGACGTAGTTTCTCATCTCCTCTTCCTCTGTACCTAATGTATCTTTCTGACTTTAGAGAATAGTCACCTGCTTCCAGTTTGGGGATGAAATCTTGTGTCCGATTGCTTCTTGTAGGTGCTCAGCTACTCTTGTTTTCTGACCCCTAAATCTGTCACCTCTAAATCTGTTATTTATAATTACTGAGCCCTGTTGTGCTGATCACCCACCGTCTTTCTCTTTGATAACTAGTTCGGTATATTCTGTTGTGCTAAATCAGCTGCACTTCTATTTGCTTTGTCTTCTTTAGGTTAGATTTACAAATTTTATCAAAGATAGACTTTGTTGTATTTTAGTTATCCTTTAAGTAAATTCTCACAGGAAAAGGAGAAAAACGCTACCCTAAAATCAGAAAACGACATCATTGGGGGGGTATTTTTATCCTCACTAATACCTAATAACTGGATAAAATTCATTTATTTAAAATCAATAAAATGAGGTCATCATAATTCAGAGTAGCTAGAATAAGTTAGTTTCCAATCACTGTTCATTTGGATGATACTATTTATATTTTGGTTTACTTCCCACTTATCTTTCCTGAAATAGTTGAAAAGATATGCGACGTTCATAACAGTGTAATATGGTATGGTTTGATGTTAGTGTTCTTTCTTTTGACAGCAGTACTTTTTACTGATCCAGGTGTATCTTCTTGCTTAGTTCTGTTGCTAAGACTGAGAAATAGTTATTTTTTTAATTGAGGAAACATTAATTTATATCATTGTGTTTTAGACGTATAAGATCTCCCCTTCACCACACCCCCAACCCAAGGCATCCACAGCCCATCCTCATAGACCCTGTGCTCCCATCCTACTTTGTTCTCACCCTTTCCCTTCCCTCTCTGGTAGCCTAAAATCTATAGTTCAGCTTTCTAGGGTTTGTTGTTAGTTTGGTGTTATCTGATCTTTTGTTTGTTTTTTCTGTATTCTTCATATGAATGACCCCATCCTTTGTCTTTGTCCTGATGTATGTCACTTTGCATTATCATCTCCAACTCCATCTATGATGGCAACAGTTTATCTTTTTTGATAGCTGAGGCATAGTCCATTTTGTATCTATACTGTATCGTCCTGATCCACTGATCTGTATTTGGACACTTTGGTTGATTCAGTAAGTAGTGCTGCAGTGAACATAGGATTGCATGTTTCTCTTTGAATTTTTCTTTTTGTATTCTTTGAGTAGATACTTAGGAATGGAATTGCTGGATCATATGTTAGATGTATTTTTAATCTTTTGAAAAACCTCCATGTTGTTTTTCATAGGAGCTAGGTCAGTTGATATTCCCACAGAAGTGTAAAAAGGGCTCTCTTTTCTTCACATACACAGCAGCACTTGTTTCTGGTCTTTTTGATGTGAGCCATTCTCACAGGGTGAGGTGGTTTTGATTTGCATTTCTGTGACAGTAAATGATGATGAACATTTTTATATATGCCTGCTAGCCATTTGTATGTCTTCAAGGAGAAGTGCCTATTTAGCTCTTCTGCCCATTGTTTGATTGGGTTATTTGTTTTCTTTTTGTTGGATTATATGAATTCTTTGTAGGCCTTGTATATCAGCCCCTTGTACAAATATTTTCTCCCATTCAGTAAGGGTATCTTTGTTTTAGTGACCATTTCTTTAACTGTGTGGAAGCATTTTAGTTTGAGGTAGTCTCATCAATGCTTATTTTCTTTTGCTTTCCTTGTTGCTGGAGAGGATTCCACAGAGCCATTTCTGAAACCTATATTTTGTAGTGTTTTGTTTATGATGTTAGGTCTTAAATCCAGGCCTTTTCTTCATTTTGAGTTGATTTTCATGTAAGATCTGTGATAGAGATTTGGCTTCCTCCTTTTGCATGTGGCTATTCAGTTTCCCCAATATCATTTATTGAAGAGGCTTTCCTTGCTCCTGTGTATAGTCCTATTGCCTTTTTTTTTTTTTTTTTTTTTTTTTTTTTTTTTTTTTTTTTTTTTTTTTTTTTTTTTTTTTTTTTTTTTTTTTTTTTTTTTTTTTTTTTTTTTTTTTTTTTTTTTTTTTTTTTTTTTTTTTTTTTTTTTTTTTTTTTTTTTT
>PVIJ01000503.1:147418-175365 GCA_004024925.1 Scalopus aquaticus | reverse complement strand
TTTTTGTATCTGTTTTTGTTCCAGTGTTATATTGTTTTGATTATTATGGCTTTGTAATACAGTTCAAAGTCTAAGTGTATCATTCTATCATTCTTCCTCTTGTTTATCGGAATTTCTTTGGCTTTTAGGGTTCTTTTTGGTTCCATATGAATTTCAGTAAGGTCACATTTTTTTTTTTTTTTTAAGAAGGCTGTTGAAACTTGGATAGAGATTGCATTGAATCTATATATTGCTTTGGGCAAGATAACCATTTTGACAATGTTTTTTCTTTTAATCCATGAATAGGAAATGAATATCTTTCCATTTCTTTGTGTTTTCTTCTATTTCTTTTAATAATGTTTATGGTGGTTTTTTTTCATCTCCTTTTAAGTTTACTCCAAGGTATTTAATTATTTTTGCTATTATTGTAAATGGAATTGTTTTTAATTTCTTCTGTTTCTACCATACTGTTTACATATGGGAGGCAACTGATTTTTGTATATTGATTTTGCAACCTCACACTGCTGAATTTTAAGGTTCAGTTTTTTAATGGAGTCTTTAGGGTTCTATGTATATCATCAAGTCATCTACAAATATTCATAGCTTTACTTCTTTTCTCCCAGTTTGGATTCCCTTTATATCTTTCTCCTAATTGCTGTAGCTAAGATTTCCACTATATTGTCGTATAGTAGTGCTGAAAGTGGACATCCTTGGTACCAGATCTTAGTAGAAAAGCTCTCCATTTTTCACCATTAAGAATGATGATATCTTTGGTTTTGTCACAAAAGGCCTTTTTAATATTGAAATATGTTCCATTAATCCCAGTTTTTTCAAGCGTTTTCATCATAAATGGATGTTGAGTCTTATCAAATGCTTTGTCTGCTTCTATTAATAGGGTTTTACCTTTCCTTTTATTGATGTGGTGAATTACATTGAATTTTGAATGTTGAACCATCCTTGTGTGTCTGGTGTAAATCCCACTCGGTCATGGTATATAATGCAGTGTTATTTCTGTTTGCTAAAATTTTGTTGAGGATTTTTGGATACATGTTTATTAGCAAAAATGGTCTGTAGTTTCATGTTTTGTGTTGTCTTTATCTGATTTCGGTATTAGCTTAATGTTGGCCACATAAACTGTGTTTGGAAGTATTTCTAATTTCTCAATTTTTTGAGAGTTTGAGATAGTTAGGAATTATCTCTTCTTTGAAGGTTTGGTAGAAATCACTTTCGAAGTTGGTCCTGGACTTGTTTCTTGTGAGTCTTGATTATTGTTTCAATTTCTTTGCTTGTGATTGGTTTTTCAGGATTTCTGTTTTTGTCCCTATTCAGTCTTGAGTGATTGTATCTTTCTAAGATTTTTTCCGTCCCTTCTAGGTTACTGATCTTACTAACATTTAAATATTCATAGTAATCTGTTATGTTGCTCTGAATTTCTGAGCTGTCTGTTGTAATGTCTCCTCTTTCATTTCTAATTTTATTTGAGTTTTCTCCCTTCTTTTTTTTGTGAACCTAGCTAGAGGTTTGTAAAATTGTATATTTTTTCAAAGAACCAGCTTTTGGTTTATTTGTTGAGGTATGTTTTAATTTATTTTTTTATTTCTTCACTAACTCAGTAGTCATTCTGTGGTATATTGATCTGTTGCTACATATTAGAGGATGTTCTTGCTTTCTTTTTGTGACCAATACCTAGTGTGAAACCTTTATGGTCAGAGAAGATACATGGTATGATGTGATTGTTGATACTTGTCTCGTGATCCAATATGTGGTCAGTCCTGAGGAATATCCCATGTACACTTGAAAAAATTGTGTATTCAGTTTTTTAGGGGGTAGAGTGCTCTATAAATGTCTTATTAATGAGATCTATTTTTGTTTTAAGCAATTGTGTCCTTATTTATTTTCTCTATAGTTGATCTGTCCAAGTAGAGTATTGAAGTTCCCCATCAAGAATATATTTCTCTCAATGTATGTTTAAAGATTTGGATCCCAGTGCTTGTTGGATTGTTTTCTGACTCTTTACTCTGAGCTTATGTTTATCTTGGGAGCACAGTGAGTTTCCTGGAGACAGCAGAAAGTTGGATTCTGTTTTTTAATCTAACCAGACACTTTGTGTCTTTTAATTGGTGGGTTTATTCTGTTTACATTTAGAGTGATTATTGATCTGTGAAGGTTTGCTATTACCATTTTGCTGTTAATTTTGTGGTTCTGTCTATTCCCTTGTTCATTTCTTTGTGCATAGTTTTGTCTTTGGCTTAGCTATGAAAGATCCTCTCAACATTTCTACATGGTGGTCTAGTGTTTTCAGAGTCTATCAGCTTCTGTTTATTTCTGAGAAAGCCTTTATTTCTCCCTCCTGCCTGAAGAAGTCCTGCAGGATAGAATTTGTTGGCAGTTTTTACCTTTTAAGTATTTTTATCACCTTACTCCTTTCTCTCCTTGCTGCTAGTGTTTCTTCAGAAAAGTCCAGTGTAGATCTGATTGGAATTCAGTTTTGGGTTATCTGCTTCTTCCTTCTAAGCAGCTCCAATATTCTTTCTTTGTCTTGATCTCTCAGAAGTTTCACTAGTCTCTGTCTTGGTATAAGTCTTATTTTGTGTAAGGTACCATGATATTCTTTTATCTTCTTGGGTTTGCATATTTAGTTCCTTCTTCAGGTTTGGGAAATTTTCCTCTTTTATTTCTTCCCCTTCTGAGATACCCATTATTCTTGAATTACCTTTCCTCATAGAGTTGGATTATACTTGAAGTGTTTCTTCATTTATTTTTTTACTTCATATCTCTTTCTTCTTCCACATGAATTCTTTGTGCACTATCATCCTCAAAAAACCTGATTTGATCTTCCATTTGATCTATTTCCATAGCCTTTTCCAGAATTTTTTATTTCTTCTGTTGATCTCTTTGCATTCTACAGCTCTATTATTTTCTTGTCTAAAGCTTCAGTTTTCATCTTTGTTAATGCATTTTATTTCACTGGATATTCATGTGTTTTCTTTCATTTCTTTGAGGTTTTTTTATTTTTTTTAAATCATGATAGCTTTGAATTCTGTATCTGATAGGAAGAAAAGATCTTCCATGCTCTGTGGTTTGGATCTGGAGATTTTTGTTCCCTCTTTGTGGTGTAGCTTTCCCTTGAGGGCTCAGGTTGCCAGTGGTGGTCTTTCTTTTCCCCCCATTATTTGCTTTCTGAAAATTAAGGGTGCAGTGCTTCTATTTTTCCAGTAGGTGGCATGACAGGGAAAATTGATCTGTATCTGGGTGTTAGGTGAGTGGAGGGCATCTAGAGTAGTTTCTGTTGCTCCTGGTGGTACTGTGAACAGGCAGTACCACCAGGCTCATGCATGGCTCATGCATGGCTCATGCATGGCTCATGCATGGGTCCATGACCCTCTTCTCTGGGTCTTAGGCCTGCCATGTGCAATTTGTGGCTGGATCCTGTCACTATATCCAGACCATGTATCTACCAACTCTCTGATGGGGTTAGCTGTACCTTTCTGAACTTTGCTTTCTTTCTGGCCCATTTCTTCCATTTATCTGGTTCCCCACAGCACCCATGGCCGTATGTACTAGGGCTAGATCCTCCACACCCAGCTTTGTCTTCCCTGGGAGCAGATATGAGCTGCAAATTCCATCCAAACAGCCTCCTCTCTTTCCTCTCACCCTTTGTTCTTTTCATATGGAATTTCTCCCCATCCCTTCTGTCCTGCTTGGTCAGTGTTTGACCATGGTGATCGTGGGGTACTCCAGTTTTCAGCTTACTCGCTCATGTTAAAATGCATCTGTGACCTTGATCTCAATAGTGTCATAAGCTGTTTAACCACAGATATCTATCTTATTAAATAAATACTACAGTCGCATGTTAAGGTTATGGTTGACTGAGGTGTCATCACCAGATTTATTTTTGGATACATAAAATCTAATAATGGATATTTTGGACTTTGTAGAAAGAAAACTAAACAGGATATAAACTTCTATTTTATAAGCTTATAAGCTTTTTTACTAATATAAGAATTCTGCACAGATATATTTATTATTTCCATTTGAGTGATCTCCTGAGTCCTTGTCTTAGATAAATAGTTTTGAAATTTATCATACTGTTTTCTAAATTTTAATGTGCATCTGAACCACTTGGGGGATTCAGGGCGGTTGCAGGTTGGGATCAGTAAATCTCAGGAACTTCATCTTGGGATTCTCCATTTCTAACCAGCTCCCAGTTTATAGCAATGATTCTAGTTTGTGGGTCACATGTTGAATAATGGGTCTCTCTAGTATCCATCATAATGTTAGGTATTTATCTTCGTTTAAAGCAAAGGTTCTTAATTCTGACTACATCAGAATCTCCTTAGAGTTTTTAAAACATATAATGCCAAGTCCCTAGTTCCTGAACTAAATCTTTATATGTAGGACAGCTCTGTATCCATGTGTTTTTTTGTTTTTTTTTTTAAGATTTATTCCTTTATGCATACAAGAACTGGGGTATAGGCCAGAGGTGTGGGGTGGTAAGAGGATTCACCAGAGACAGATTGGGGAGCAGAACAGGCAGATCTACTGAAGTACGCTGCCTAGGGGAGCAGCAGGTGAGGCAGGAGAGGTCTGCCGCACCATGTGGGAATCTCCCTGGCCAGGTATAGAACTTGTGCTGCCGTTGCTCTGGATAGCTTCACAGTGCTGCGCTTAAACCCTTGCACCACCAGGGAGGCCCTCTATCCATGTTTTTTAAAAGCTCTCCTGGTAGACAGTCTGGGTTAAGTACCACTGAGTTAGAATAATAAAGATTAGAGAGCTGCATGCATTGTAGTGACACCTAGAACAGGGACAAGTTGTTTTAGACGTGTGATTACTAACAATTTCTGCTTTTGAAACTTAGTTTTTCTTTTGCTGTTCCGAAGGTTTTTGAACATAGTATTTTTTTTAGATATGATTTTGAATACATGTAGTGTAATCAGAATTTGAGATAAATACATCTATAGGTTGTCTTTTATATACTCTATAATAATGTTTTATTAGGCTACTTTAGTCACAAGTGATAGTAACCCAAATAAACATTCTTAAACAAAAATGAAGAAAGGTAGTGCTGACTTGTAGTATTGCTGCTGCTGACTCAAAAATAACTATCAGAACTCTGTATTCTTCCTATTTTTCTGTTCTGCTGTCACCTGTATTGACTTAATTTGGATAGTCTTTTTCTTTTGGTAGTGATAAAAGTGTTCAGATAGTCCATGACTCACATCTTGGCAATATAGCAACCTTTGAAGATAGGTTCTTCCAAAGCTATGGCAGACTTTTGTCCCAGCATAGTCCAAAGACCTATTTCTAGCACCAGGAAATCACAGGGTCAAGAACTTTTACTACAGGGAAAGAATTGTGAGAGAGTTGAAGATGAATAATTTCCCAAAAGATTCTGGGCAGATATTACATATATTCAGTATACTGTTTGGAGGTTATTTGTTAATGTACATAGAGTTAAATGACTTGAATTTTGCTTTGTTTCTTTTCTTGTTTATATCCATATGGATGTGAAAAATGATACAATAGGAATAGGCAAATTATCCACAGCTGATGGTAAAGCCTTTGCAGATCCTGAAGTACTTCGAAGGTTGACATCATCTGTTAGTTGTGCGTTGGATGAAGCTGCTGCTGCACTTACCCGTATGAGAGCTGAAAGCACAGCAAATGCAGGGCAGTCGGACAAGTAAGTAAATTTTCACTGCTATCAAAACAAAAACATATTCCTAAAAAAATAAAATTTGTTAACATTTATTTTGTGCCTGATACTACTGTACTAGCACTGTGCATATGATATCTTGCTTATATTCACAGAAAGCCTTAGACAGTAATTTTGGTTTTATTTTCATTTTTTCTTGTGTACAGCTCAAGAGAAATAACTTAAATCAGTATCAAGTAAGTGACAAGTGGTAGAGTTGAAACACAAGTGTGTGTTTGACTGTAAGACTGACTTCTTAAGCGTTATGTTATAGAATAACTTTTGCATTATATAGGTATTGTTTACTTTTAATCCTTTGGTGACACATCATACCATTTTCCAGTTCATTTCTGACCATTTTAAATTTTCAGTTTTTTTATTTTATGAGTATTCAAAAGATGTCATAGATCTGGTTCCCACACCTCAAATGTGCATGAGTCCCAGGGACTTTATTTTTGTGCATCTTAAAATATTTTTTATAGAGTACTTAACAGTTTGTAAGGACTATAACTATTTTGTAATTTGCCGTTTTAAGATTTTCTGATGATGGTATGTAGTAAAAATCACTACATCTCATATATAAAAATAATTTCGGATAGTATAGTGAAAAATGGGTGTAAACTTCAAGAAAGCAGCTGCAAAAAGAAAAGATAGTTAATTCATTTTACTTTTTCACCTCTTTGGGGCTTTTCCCCCCCCTTACACTAAAAAAGAAGCCAATTATTTACTTTAAAATTGCCTTTAAACATTTGCAAGATGGGATTATTTTTATACAGTAATTTAGAGAATAAATAATCGTGTTAAAGAATTAACTGTTCATATGTAGCATCTTTTAAGAGCATGAAAGAGGTTATATATACTACTACTAAGTATGAATGTGCTATTTCTTGACCATTTTTCTTCATTTAGATTTTTACTAATTTTGTCGTTTTCATAGATTGCCTCTCCTTTGTTAAGTAACCTCAAATTCTTTTCTTTAGCCTGGAATATCATTGATATTCTCCAGATAATTTTTTATATGGCGCCTGATAAGACTAGAAAGAGGTAATTTAAAACTTTGCAAAGTGTATTAAGCTAGTTTGAGCAGTAAATAGAAGAAAAAAATAAAAAGTCTCATATTCTTTGTTATTGAAAATATTTGGAGTTATCAACAAAACTATATAACATGTTTGTGCTAGTCATATCTTTTCAACAAAATATGGGAAATATAGTGCAGTGCAATGAATGCAGTTTGCCACATTTTACATTAGTTAAGTGTAATGCCGTGTTCCAAATTGAACATACCCTTTGTTCACAAGTTCCGAAATTCAGCTGTTGGTAGAGTAGTTCCTTATAAGATAGTTTAAAGCTAACATACATATATGGAAATTGAATGAAAAGTTCATTTGGGAAGGTAAAGGAGGGTGTGGTGTATACGTGAAGGAGAGGAAGAGAGAACAAGAGAACATCTGAAAGAGAAAAAGTATTTCTTATACAGGAAATGTCTTGTGGGAAGATTTGTCCTAAATATGCTTTAATCTAATAGCAGACACCAGGTTTAGGGACTGTCAGTGTCCTAAAAATGTGAAATTTTAAGAAACATACTTACCAGAGCCTCCCTGGTAGCACAGGCGCTGTGGAGCTATCGGACGGAAGTTCGACGCCTGGCCGGGGAGATTCCCACATGGCACAGTGGACCTCTCCGGCCTCGCCCGCTTCTCCCCTCAACAGTGTATTTCCATCGATCTGCTTGTTCTGCTCCCCACTTTGTCTCTGGTGAACCTTCTTGCCACCCCACACCTCTGTCCTGTACCCCAGCTTGTATGCATAAATAAATAAAAATCTTAAAAAAAAATAGAAAGAAACATACTTACCAATTGTGATTTGACACTTCATCTTTGGTAAGGAAACAATCAAGTTATGTAGGTAAAATAGATAGTATGGCACACATGGTAAGCGTTATGAAGAAAAGGCAAAGTGGAGAAGTACTAGGACACTTTAGATTTTATGGTTGGACATCACATAGCATTTTTAATTAGAGTGATCAGGAAAGTCTTTAAAAGGTGACTTTTTAGCCAAAATTGAAAAAGGTAATGGGAAATCAGATAGGAAAAACTGTGTGAGAGAGGAACTGACTTACAGAGGGACAACAGATGCAGATAATTTGGAGGTGGACCTTATTTAATTAACATTTTTGAGGAAAAGCCAATGTAGCTAAAGTGAAATAAGAATAATAGGTGATGAAACAAAAGAACTAAAAGGGAGGAATGTGGGATATTACCACAGTCTTGAAAGGATTTTGACTGAGATTAGAGGCCAAAATCAAGACCTCTCTGGTTGCCTCATTGGAAGGAGCCTAGAGAGCAAGGTTAAAACTTGTCAGTCTCACTAAGCTGGGAGTGCTTTGTAGACTTTACTTACTCTAGGCTAGGAAGGATGTTCTTGAATCTGGATGGTAGTAATAATAGAGGTATAGAAAGGAGGTTTTCAGTGTCCTGAAGTGACAGGGCTATGTTTTGACAATTACATAAGCATTGAGTTATACTTGAAATAAAGATGATATTAATAGCCCTGTAGAGAGTGTTTTTCTTAGAATGTATTTTTCTAAATGTGAGAGAATCTTTACTTTTGAAATGTCCATAGTTGGAATTGTTTTTGGTAGGTTTAAAGAGCTGAAACTTTAAATCAAACTTTCTGTAGCCCTATTGTCCTCACTCTCCTTTTGCTTGAATTCAGACTTTGCCTTGCCTGGGTACTTTTTAGACTTGTTTAAAACATGATGATCATAAGTAAATACTTAAAAAAAAAAAACTCTCCTAATGTTTACTATATTAGCCAAAAGTGCATGCTCACATTTTTTCTATCAGATTTCCATTTATTTGATTGAAAGACTCAGGCCATTATAATTAAAAAAGGTCTTATCCATTGTAGTAAATACTTTTTTATTAAATTTTGTAAGATTTCCATAACAAAATCAAGGAAAGAATAATTACAGCCTATACTTAGTTGGTGTGATTTTATATAGAATTGTGTTTCAATTTATTTTTTTCTCAACTTACAGTACTTTGTACTACATTGTTTAGTTGCATAACTGATGAAACCATTTTAAAATGTTGATAATTTTTAATTCATTGACTTTTATATTTGATTTTTAAAAACTCAGCTGAATCTTTCTGATTTTCTTTTTATGAAGTATTGTTTCAATGTACTCATCCTTGTTTAGCACTAGTGTCCAGATTGACCCCAGAAAACCCATACTGTATATTTTTTATCACATATACTGATATTTCAATATTCTTCCCCTAATAGCCGCAGTTTGGCAGAGGCATGTTCAGAAGGAGATGTAAATGCTGTGCGAAAATTACTCATTGAAGGGCGAAGTGTAAATGAACACACAGAGGAAGGGGAGAGCCTCCTTTGTTTAGCTTGTTCTGCTGGATACTATGAGCTTGCACAGGTTTGTAGTCTCAAAACAAAGCACACGTTTTGCTTTTATATCTGGCTCAGGAAGTAATAAACTCAACCAGTAGGCTCATTTCAACAGATAATTTTGATACATCTTGTGTTTATTGGTTCTTTTATTATATTATGATAATATTGTTGTTAACTTTAATATGTTAAAAAACTTTGATGAACTATTTTCTAATCTCCTTTAAACTTTTTCTTTCATAAGGTTTTGTTGGCAATGCATGCAAATGTGGAAGATAGGGGAATCAAAGGTGACATCACACCTTTAATGGCTGCTGCTAATGGAGGACATGTCAAAATTGTGAAGTTGCTGCTAGCTCATAAAGCCGATGTCAATGCACAGTCTTCAACAGGTCATGCATGTTTTTTTCCTGTTTTGTTAAGTATGAACACCTTTTGGTAATAGTTATTTCACATGAAAGTAGGATCATTAGTGATTCATGTCCAGTTCCTTTATTATAAGTGCTGCACATTTTGTCTAAGACTATTCTTGGAATTGAAAGTATAGAGAATATATTTTGAATGCAATTTACTCTTTCTTGTGTATTATCCTGGGCCCTATAATTTTCTTCTAGATTCAATTAAATTTTTGCCTGGTTAGAAGAATCACCCTCTTAGAAATAAGGAGATGTGAACTACAACTCTCAAAAGTAGGTTTCCTGTTTTTCAGGAGAGAAGGGCAGGAAAGATAGGGGGAGCACAAAAAAATATGAAAAATATGAAACAGGGCCACACTGGTGGCCTAGAGGTTAAGTCTCAGTGCTATCACCAATGTGCCCTGAGTTCAATCCCTGACCAGGGAGCTAACCCACATATGGCACAGCAGAGCTTTCCTTGTCTGCTCCCCTTAACACCCTCCCCAACTCCTGCACTTCTGTCCTACACCCCAGTTCTTCTGCACAAAAATTTAAAAAAAAAAATCATTAGACAAAAAAACCATGAGAGCCTCTCAGGTGGTGCAACGGTTTAAGAGCAACACTATGAAGCTATCCAGAGCCACTGCAGCACGAATTCGATCCCCGGGAGATTCCCACATAGTGCAGCAGCCCTCTCCTGCCTCGCCTGCTGCTCCCCTCAGCAGTGTACTTCAGTCGATCTGCCTGTTCTGCTCCCTGCTCTGTCTCTGGTGAATCCTCTCACTGCCCTACCCCACCCCTCAACACCTCTGGCCTACACCACAGCTTGTATGCATAAATAAATAAATCTTTAAAAAAAAAAACATGAAACAAAAAGAAGGTCTAGCATTACCTTCTATTATTAAATTGTGATCTGTAGAGAAAAGAAATTATGAAAATACTATGTTCCACAAGGGACATAACTTTCTAAACGATTTTTTTTTCCTATCAAACTTGGACATAGGTGGATTTGTGTAAAAATTCTAAAATTATATAAAAATCTATTTTTTATTTCATGTAATATTTTAAAATGTAATAAATATTTTAAAATATTTTAAAATACTTTTAGAATTTTAAAATAACTTTTAGAATTTCCGGGTTGTGGTTTGAAGGGGTTTTAAAAAAAGACCTTATTTTATCCAGAAAATTCGTTTCTTTTTCCTGTAACATGGGAAATTTTTATCATCTAGAAGGAATGTTTTCAAAATTAATTTAACTTTGATCGGTTAACACATGTTTGAAGTTGTAGTGAAAATAAATATGTGTGATTTAAAGAAACAGTATGACATATACCTATCTGTGGTAAATAATTAACAATTTTAAAAAGCTTGTGAAACATTTTCTGATTAAAGTCAGAATGAACATGACTTTTACTTGTAAGAATAGTTTCAGAATTGTTTGGTTCTTTTATAATTCTGCATATGTGGTAAGTATATCTGATTTTTTCACATATTTTAAACCCTGATTTAAAATGGAGTAAACAGGGAGTTGATTTCAGTAAGTTAAAATGCAGGGTGGGGCTATTGCTAGCCACTGTAGCATGAGTTCGATCCCCAGCCAGGGAGCTTACCCACATGATGCAGCAGACCTGTCTCACCTGCTGTTGCCCTCAGCAGTGTATTTCAATAGATCTGCCTGCTCTGCTCCCCACTCTGTCTCTGGTGAATATGCTCACCGCCTGCACCTCTTGCTTACACCCCAGTTCTTGTATGCATAAATAAATAAAAGTAAATTTTTTTAAAAATAAAATGCAGTGTGGAAAGGAATCATATGCATGAACATGTATTATCTTAACTTGTTTAAGGTTATGGACTCCCATTTCATTTTTCTTCTTGATCATAAATTATTACTGTTTTGGTATTTTACATTAATGTCCTTTTTTTCTTTATTAAAATAGGCAATACAGCACTTACATATGCTTGTGCTGGAGGCTATGTAGATGTTGTAAAGGTGCTCTTGGAATCCGGTGCTAGTATTGAGGACCATAATGAAAATGGTCATACTCCTCTTATGGAAGCTGGAAGTGCTGGACATGTGGAAGTAGCCAGATTGCTGCTAGAAAATGGGGCTGGCATTAATACCCATTCCAATGAATTTAAAGAGAGTGCCCTTACATTAGCTTGTTACAAAGGTACAGTATAAGATTTTTTTTAAACACATGAAATGACAGTTACTTTATGTAATAGAAACTATAATGTAAAATAAACAGTGAAATTGAAACATATTATGTAGTTGCATAATTAATTGTTAAAACAGAATTGTTTCAAAGTTTGGAAGTTTAATGTGTAAACTTTTAAAATGCAGACTCAATATTACATTCTCAATGAAAAATGACTTAATCCAGTTTTAGCAGAGACAGTTTAATTTTAATGTGCACTGTAGCTCAGAATATTTTACTTGGTTCACCCAAAAGAATCCAGATGAATCCAAAATTATTCAGTCTGTAAGTTTAAAAATAAACTAATATAAGTAACTGGAATGATTATTAATTAATAAGATGGTAACTGTTTCTTATGATATTAAACAAAAAGGAGAAAAATTGAAAAGAGGACATATAAGGAGAAAAATGAAAAGTGGTGTTGAGAGTTTGAATTCAAAAGAACAACTTTACAGTATCATCAATACATTTAATAAAGTTAGAAGGAAGAACTGGTTGAAATTGAGAATAGCATCTACTCATGTATAGCTATACAAAGGGAATACATAATGTTTTAAGTGATACCAACTAAAAACATTGTTAATACAAAAATATGCCGCCTTTTGGAGAGGACAAAGACAAGTAGTAGGAAAATTCTGCATCTTCAACTAGTTAATGTTCCAGATTTTAGGTTCTAAAAAGACAGCTGTAGAGCTAAATATTTTTCAAATTCTACTTTTATGACTGATAAATGGCTGTAAAATAAGGAATGCTTCTTAAAAAGTGACTTCATGCATTTTTGTGTCTACATAGCCAATTCAGTTCATTGTTTCATGCCATCTGCAGCTGTGCCATGTTTGTATTATTAACAAAGGTGATAAATTCTTAAATTAGCAGCATCAAGAAAAAGATGTTACAAGGTAGGGTACAAAATTTAGGGAGGCACTCACTCCCAGGGGCTGAATCTTCACCTGTATAACCTTATAATATGCATATCCATATAAATTTTGTACCCAGAGTTTTGATTGCCTCACTCTAGCCCTGCTCCTGTTGTTTTGTTTTCATTTTGTGTCAGAGTAGCCAGGGTTATGTGACATCTTTTAAAAACATCGTTAAAGTAATGCTTAGGTACATAAACGACTAAAATTTAAATTAAATATAAAAATATGTTCTATCTAAAGTGCTTTTGATTATGTGCTGTTAACATATTTTCAGATTAAGGGTGGTGAGGAAACACAGGTGATACTGCTTACTTGCCTGGTTCTGTTTAGTAATTAGGCCGAAGCTGATCTTCATTGGGAAGAAGAAAATAAGCCTTAGAACAGCCTCTCTAGGGCTAGCTGATTGGGTGACCCTCTCCCCTTTACACAAATACTTTGAGCCCGGAACTGACTGCACTTTACTACTCAATACCAGCTGGCCACAAGAGATTTGCAAAGGGACTTCATGTAATTGCACTTCCCTCTTTCCTTTGCTTGTAGCCCCACCCTGCTTTCCAAAAAAGGATATTTGAGGTTGGGGCTTGTAGGCTTTAATTGAATCTAGATATAGAACTGAGCTGTTGGCGAACATTTCTACTACTTTCAGGTATCCAAGGACCTCTGCCTTTCTTCTGTTTCTGGTAAGGTATCCTAGAACATAGATTGACAAGGAAATGGGAATGGATAGAATTCAGATTGGGTCTGAACATTGATGTATATCTTTGGGAAGGGAGAATGAGAAAGGAAAGAGGTAGAACATTAGCAAAAACAAGATATATAGATGCATATTATTCACCAAAGCTACTTTTGTTTTAACTGTTTATGATTCCACCATCCACTCTTTGCCCCCATTCCCCATTGACTGAAAATTGACAGCAGCTCATTCCAAATAAAATTGGGGAAAAATTAGTTATTTTTCTGTTATGTCTTGCATAGTAACTGAAGTTCTTTTTAAAAAATAATTTGTCTTTTTAACTACTCCTAAGTTGTCTAAATTGAATATAATTTATTTGAATCTACATAAGTATCTGTGTATATAATGCATGTTTATGTCTAAATCGATGAGTAGATATAATCTAAATGATGTTTTAAGAATATTTTTATATATGCAATTCCCAGTTTATCCACAGGTTATTCCTAAAGTTTGTGAGTTGATTATTAGAACTTAAAACATATGTATTTCCTTGTAGTAAAAACTGCAATGACTCATTATCCCAGGCAAATTAGTTCATAAGAGCTAATTTACTGCCTAGCATAAATAAAACAACCGTGACTTCCCTAAGCTCTTCAAAAGTTGTAGCAGGAACATTCTGGATGTGGGATTTTGATGGCATCTTTGCTCACCTGTGGCAAGGATTTTAGTAGCAGTAGTTTCTAGGGCAACAAGAGGAGGATTAGTACAGCAAAGGCCACTTGTATAATTTGTGTTTCACAGTGAGAGTGACTTGTAACAGATTTTAGTATTAAACTTTTATTTATTGCTACAAGATGAATAACTTTTCAAGATATTGGAATTTTTTTCTTATTTTTTGGAACTGTAAAACATTTTAGGTAATCTTATGCACTTTTGGTTTAGGACATCTAGAGATGGTGCGATTTCTTTTGGAAGCAGGCGCAGATCAAGAGCATAAAACAGATGAAATGCACACTGCTCTAATGGAGGCTTGCATGGTAAGATTGGTGAAATACATTCATGATATAAATTTATGTATTGAGAGAGAGATATAGCTAGTGGACCATTCATACTTTTTCCTTGGGGTAAAAGATTCTGTTTCTCATAGACTTATTATGGAATAGATTTCATATATCTGAATTATTCATCATTTTCAGAGGTGGTTGTGCAATTAACTTTTATTAGAGGTACTTTCTGGAGCTTTATAGTGGTACCTTCATTTTTCTTAGTCTCACATAACGACAGGTTTTATGCAGTTGGCACGAAAAAGTGACTTTTTAAGAAATAAGGATAGTAAAGAGAGAATATAACTTACAGTACAGATATAATACTAAACATGCTCATCAAGCCAAAACATTATGCAATATTTGAAATAGAGTATTATTTGTGTAACATAGGTCCTCCTTTGTGATGATCTTTTCTGAACTCTGAATTCCTTTTTTAAGAATCTTGTTTTTAAAGTTTGTTCCTGGAAGCAGATAATAATAGTACTCTTATACCTCTGTATCTTGGTCTATGATTTTTTGGCACAGGGGTGTATTTAGAATAACTTATAGGAAACTTATGAGAAAAACATATTGAAGATAAAGACCCTACTGTATTTGAAGTTTATGGTAATTTCCTGCAGAGAATGATTATTGAATGGATATTGTATTTTACTGACAAAATTTAAAAAAAACATTGGATAGTCATTTAAGACTTTTAGTTATCTTTGTTTTCTTTCATACCTTTCCCTTAGGAAATTATTCTTTTCAACATACATTTTCTTTGAAGTTTTTGAGGTCCTCATTTGTCTAAAGACAACCACTTCCTGGGGTTTGTTGTGAGAATTAAATGAGATAACATGTGCAAAAACACCTCAGTAATATTACTAACGATAGCAGTTGTGTTAATGTTCCCATTGTTAAGAACTTAAAATTATCTAGGCCACACCCACACTACAGAAAAAACCTGTATATAAAGAGATTAAATTGAATAATTTATAACCTAACCAGCATGCACTATAGCTATTAAAATTCTTAGCTGAAAGAACAGCAAAGTGACTGCAGTAATAATGGCATTAAAGTTATGTAGTATGGCAAAATCAGAGGCAAAAATGGACATGACATCTTCAGAAGAAAAGTAGGCATAAAATGAAGAAGGAAAATGTGTATCAAAGGAAAAATAGGGAAACGCAGACCTTAACCATGTCAGTAGTTAGGAAAGCTGTGAAAAAAATGAAACTGGTAAAAATGAAGATAAGAGAGAACGTTTCCTTAATTTTTAATGGCATACGAATGTTGAACAAGGAAATACAATGTACATGTGTTTCCCTTCCCCTAACATCACGTACAATTCCCCCACTCAAAAAATACTGTGTTTTTTTCCCTATCTAATCAAAAATTTTCTTGTCCTAGCGTTTCTTTGAAAATCATACTTTCCCCTCCTAAACTTTGTCCTGTTAGCATTTAAATTTGTATAATCTATTGTTGATGTTAAGTACGGCCTCTAAGTAGTCCTTTATTTCATGTACTTACTGTTTTTTTCCCCCCTAATGGTTAATAAACTTGATTGATGGTATCATTTTTCCAAATACTTTGTAACCTCAATCACTATTTTCTGCTCTGTGCTAAAGAAATACAGAGAGATCTTAACAAATACAGGTTACTCAGTGATTAAGTGTAGATTTTGTTCTCTCTTATTTGACTGGATATCAGTAAACTTTATGATAATTGAGAGGTTTTTGTATTTAAAAAAATTTAACTATGCTGTTTTAATTTTTTTAATTACACTGTAATTAGGATGGCCATGTTGAAGTAGCTAGATTACTTCTTGACAGTGGTGCCCAAGTAAACATGCCTGCTGATTCGTTTGAGTCACCATTGACTTTGGCTGCATGTGGTGGGCATGTGGAACTTGCAGCTTTACTTATTGAAAGAGGAGCTAGCCTGGAAGAGGTGAATGATGAAGGTTATACACCATTGATGGAAGCAGCTCGAGAAGGACATGAAGAAATGGTGGCATTACTTCTAGGCCAAGGTAACCATAACAATGAAGACACTAATGCACAAATGTATAAAAATAATGTAAGATTTTATTTTATAAAATTGAATTTCAATACTTCTAGTAGATTTATGGTGAGATGTTACAAAAGCTAATGGGAAAGTTACTTCTATGAAAATGGCTTCCATACTATGCTAAACAAAATTACAGACTTTGTAAATATAGAATATCAATGTAGACCCACTATGTATTATGTTGAATAAAAATAGAGTCTGGAGGGTAGTGGAAGGTTGTAGGTTTTATAATGGCATACATGAGATTAACATTTCTCATGCTAAAATAATAAAAAATTTCTTCTTAGGGAAAGATACCTATTAATAAGTATTGTATATGTCTCGTTTTTCATGAAACACAGTGTGGGAAATCCTGACATAAGGACTAACTTGATGAGGATGAAAGGATGTACATACAAAAAACTATTAAGGAGCTTATTACACTGTGTGTATTTTTTTGGTAAAAGCAAAGCAGTTACTGTGTTAATAAGCAAGATACTTCAAATTTAGAAGTAGTCTCCCCTCTCTATCCTATTTGTATCCTTTTTTTAGTAGTAAAGTTTTTATTGGACAAGTTTAAGAGGAATAGCACATTAAAAAGAAAAACTATCGAGAGGTAATGTTGACTAGAATTCTAAAAGTATGGATTTTGAAGCAATTTCTTAAGTTTGAATCACGACTCCACTGCTTGCCAGTTTTGTAGCATTAGGCAGGTTTCTAACCTTCCATGTCTTAATTTTGTCATTAACTGAGTGATTGTGTGAGTTAATGTGTGTGCGCATGTGCGTGTGTTTGTAAGGCTCTTAGAACATTGTATATAATGCCTGTTAAGTGTTAGCCGTGGTGATGGTGGTAATAGTGATGTTGATAATATTGTGATCTTGAACAAGCTAATTGACCTCAATTTCCTTAGCAAATGGAGCTAATAACATGTATCGATAAAGTGTTTTCAGTATTACCTGGCAAATGTAAGAGCTTATTAAATGCTAGCTATTATCATCATCAACATATTTATCATTATTTTTGAATCTTCATACTGAAGAATATAGTTTATTTTTCTTTGTCTTCTTATCAAGTGATTTTTACCTTTGGGGCTAAATAATTCTTGACTCCATCTGAGTATATCAAATATGGACTAGTGGATGTGGTTTTGATAGTTTTCTTTATCTTCCTCCCAAGGTAGAAGGGAGGCATTTCATTATCTAGTAGTAATGAAAATGTTTATTTTTGAAGTATAGCTTATTATGAAAAAATCATATTTTGCTTATCTCTGGAATAAGTTAATGACTTTCTTTAAATAATTAGAATCTTTATTTTAGGAGCAAATATCAATGCACAGACAGAAGAAACTCAAGAAACTGCCTTGACTCTGGCTTGCTGTGGAGGCTTTCTGGAAGTGGCAGACTTTCTAATTAAGGCAGGAGCCGATATAGAACTAGGGTGTTCTACCCCTTTAATGGAAGCTGCTCAAGAGGGTCATTTGGAGTTAGTTAAATACTTATTAGCTGCAGGTAGGTATTTTTGTACTTGAGAGAAGTTTTTTTTTTTTTACATACTTTGTTTTAAGTAAAAATGTTAAAATGCAAATAATTTTTTATGTCTGATGCAAGAATGTGTGTGAAAAAATAAAGGTATAATAAACTATGTACTCTGAATAATTTACATTATTACCATTTGAAATATCTGCAGCTTTAATTCCAAGCAGTAATCAATTTATTATTTTTTCTTTTTTACTTTTAAAGATCCTGACAATATTCTGTTTCTAGAAAGGAATGAGGCTATTTTTGTCTAATTTGAGAAGATGTGGCTTATCTAAAAGAAATTTTTGTGTGATATAAGTCTTAAGATTTTTATTAAGTCTGTATATTGTTTAACTTTTTCAGGAGCTAATGTTCATGCAACAACAGCAACAGGGGACACAGCACTAACATATGCCTGTGAAAATGGTCACACCGATGTAGCAGATGTCTTGCTTCAAGCAGGAGCAGATCTGGTAAGCTATGTGGAATTTATATAAGAAAGGTATTCTAATTTTATGTTAGTGTTTTATTATTCTTTATCTCAGTCACATTTTTCCCTGTATTATTTTGTGTCTTCTTTCCTTGTTAGCAGGGTTATCCAATCTATTGTCCCTCACAAAAATAGGAAAATTTTGTTTTAGATATGTTAATGCAAATTAAGTTTCTCTTAGGTACTTAGCTATTTTTAGAGACTTTTCTAATTTTGTATAAAAAGGCAAATATGGCTTAGGAAATAAAGCGTGCCTGTATTCATAGCATTATTAAATAGTAAAAGTTAAAAAAGGTCAATATTTCATAAGTAACATTTCCCTTCAAATAACATTTAATTTACTAAGTAGGCTGAAATAAATATCAATGTCATCATTAGGTAAATTACAGCAAGATGTCATAGGAAATATACAGAGAAGTAAAGTCGTCATCTTTATTATTGTTTTTTTAGGACGACTAAGGTTTAGAAAGGTAGATATGACAAAGTTGTGACAAGAGATATTCCAACTGGAAGAAATAATATTTTATAGTTTTAGAGGTGGGACAGCAAAAGCAAATGTTTGTGGGGAGAATAGTCTTCTAGAATAGGAGTAAGATAGGAAATGATCGGTTTCAGTGTTGAAAATGTGCACATAGGAACTGAGATTAACAAGCAAATGTGTTTTCCTTAGAAGTTGATAGTTTATGTCAGAAACTTATATGCAGGCAGAAGGTGCCTCCTCCATTAACTAGTTTTGTTTCCTCCATTAACTAGTTTTGTAAATTTGATAATTTATTCAATTTTCTTTCCTTGCTTTTGAAAAGAAGATTGAACTAGGTTATTACATTGTAATCTCATGGTCTGCATATATCTGTACAACTCTTAAAACATTTACAATACATTATATTCTAGTTAGCTGTGCATATTTTTCCCTTGTTAGATTGTGAGTTTCTTCGTTTCAAACTACATTCTCAATGTTTGCCCCAGTGACTATTAAACAAATGACATTGTTACACTGTTTAGTTAATTATAATTAGAAAACCTAGTGTATGACTTTTAAGAGAAGAATCAAAAGTTGTTAAGTGGATATGAATGTTTATAGCATATTTTTTTTTCTTTGTGTGTGTGTGTCCTCAGTTATCTAATCACGAGAATAGATTCTTCATCTTTTTCAGATCCAGAAGTTTTTAATAATATCTTTTAATTGATGATTTTAGAGATAATTTAAATTATCACTAGCCTTGTTGTTTTCACATAAGGTAAAATAAAGATAATGGGAACTCTATAGGGGATAATGGATGTACTTCTAGAAATTCATACAAACAGAAAGGATACAAACTTAGAAAAGCACTTGGAGTAAATGAGGACAACGCTAAAAATGTTGATTGAATGGAGAGAGCTGTGCTAGTGTGTCATTTACTGTTTCAAGTATTTTTTGTAGAAAGAGGACAAATTCCCCAGATTTGGATGAAGGTATTACAATCACATGAATGTAACTTCAGTTCTAAAAGTATTTCCTTAGGGCTTTTTTTTTTTTTAATTTGTTTGTTTTCATTTAAAAGTGAATTTTTTCCATTTACTTCAAAGCATTGTATTTAATATATTTAGATTAGAAATTAGTCTAATTCTTTTACTTTTGATTTTCATGGAGAAGAATAATTGTTCACTAGCAATTAAATATCGATTAAGCCTATTTTTTTAAACAGGAGCATGAATCTGAAGGTGGAAGAACTCCTTTAATGAAAGCTGCAAGGGCTGGTCATGTTTGTACCGTTCAGTTCCTGATTAGTAAAGGTAAGTTGATGTATCGCAGTAATTTTTCCCCCAATAGTGTCTATGCATTGACCTTAGGTATTTAGAGATTAAGGGGTAAGGTAAACTTTTGTGCATCAAATGGTAGAGATGCTACTCCAGACTTTATGAGGGATAGTTGATAGATATCCTGAGATGCATAGAGTAGTTCCACATCATGAAGACATATGCCTGTAAATACACTTTTTTTGAGAAACACTTCCTCAAAGAAAAATTTAGCTAGGTAGAACTTTGAGGGGTTTGATAACTTAAAGTCTGTTCTGTATAGAAACATGCATTTTTATGATGTTCATCCAACCTAAAATGTAGGGTGGGAGCAATAAATATAGCACAAAAATAGAAATTCTACGGATGTGCCAAAATGCATGATGGATTTTTAGTTATTGTCAGTAACTAATTCTATTTTGAATACTAAAACTTTAATTACGAAAGTAGCATGTTATTACTCTTTAAATTATTCCTTTAGTGTTTGCTATGTAAGTTAAAGTTGAAAGAGTATTCTATGCAGATTTCATTATGTTCTTAATTATAGGCGATTAAAGATTTTATGTCTGATGCAAAATTGACTAAGAAATAGATGATATAGGCCATATACAATTAAAAGGCAGTATATGTCATTTCCTTCTTGTCAAAAGTGAAGAAACCTCACATATGTAATAGCTTACAAGTAAAGAAAATAAAGTAGAGATAATTTACTGGCCAAATTATTTTAGGTATTTGAACATTTATTGGTACACGTTTATACCATAGAATTCTCAAGAATGGAGTTATTTACATATTACTATCCTCTCTGTTCTTTGGTTAAATTTAATGAATTTGACTCGTTTCTTGTAGCCATTTTATTTCCATTTCCCATATTGCCTAGCAAAGTAAGTTGCCTAGCTCCAAGTTAGGGGTAAATTCATTTCCTGCAGAGAAATGAGTGAATATTCATTCTGTCTTCATTCTCAGATATTGCCCAAAGATAAAGGGCGATACTATTGTTTCTATCCTGTATTAATTCTTTACATATTTAGCCCATAGAGGGCACTGTGTTTTATTTTTTACGGGGCTTTCATCATCTTTCTACCGAAAATTTTAAAGTAAATAAAATTTTATGTTTCACTTTTTTAAAAAACAGTGATTGTTTTAGGAGTAATACATGCTTTTATCTTTTACTCATTCATACTGAAATATTTGTGGATGAAATTATATGATATTTGTCTGGGATTTGCTTTAGAAAATTCAAGATGGGAGAGGAGAATTGATGTGGGTATATGTGAAACGAGATTGGCCGTGTGTTTATAATCATTGAAGCTGGGTAATGGGTATGTGGGGCTTCATTATACTTTTCCCTCTACTCTTATGATTTTGAAATTTGCCATAACTTAAGAAATAACATTCTATTAACATAATTTTTCCATACTTTGTCTCTTTTAGGAGCAAATGTGAATAGAACCACAGCTAATAATGACCATACTGTACTCTCACTGGCTTGTGCGGGGGGTCATCTTGCAGTGGTGGAACTACTTTTGGCTCATGGGGCAGATCCTACTCACCGTTTAAAAGTATGTAAATTAAATATTTCAGGTATTCTTGTGAATTAACTTTTAACTCTTGAACATTGTGAAATATCTATAAGTTTGAATTTCAGTGGGCATTCTAAGTTTATTTACTTTTTTCTGTTTTATTAGATAATGGTGTTCTTTAATAAACCCAAGATTTTATGTGTCTGGGTCTACTTGATCTTTAATGATTCTGTAAATTAACTATGTTTCCCCCTCCATGTCTTCTCTTTTAGGATGGCTCAACTATGTTGATAGAAGCAGCAAAAGGTGGCCATACAAGTGTTGTTTGCTATCTATTGGACTATCCTAATAACTTGCTTTCAGCCCCTCCACCTGATGTCACTCAGTTAACCCCTCCATCTCATGATTTAAATAGGGTAAGGTTTAAATCTAAAGCATTTAAAATTATTTATCTCCCTCTTGCTCATAGTTTTAAATTAGATTATTTTTTTGTTACAAGTAATTCTCTTCACATATATATACTTTATAGGGTTCATGAACCCTATAAAGGTTCATGATATTCAGATTATAAGTTATATGGTTTTATTTTGCTTTCTGATTATGCCAGAATAAACATTTGAATTCAAAGTCAAATAAAAAAAAATGTCATGGAAAATAATTAGGTACCAATGTATTTTTAAGTGTCATTATCTGAGATGAATGCCATATCAAAAATACTTTGAATAAGGGCCTCTCTAGTGGCGCAGCAGTTAAGTGCTGCGCTGTGGAGCTGTTGGCAGGGGCGACACAAGTTCGACACCCGGCCGGGGAGATTCCCACATGGCATGGCAGACCTCTCCTGCCTCGCCTGCTGCTCCCCTCATCAGTGTATTTCTGTCGATCTGCCTGTGCTGCTCCCCACTCTGTCTCTGGTGAACCCTCTCGCCACCCTACGCCTCTGGCCTGTACTCCAGCTTGTCTGCATAAATAGATAAATCTTTAAAAAAATACTTTGAATAAGATTTTATATCTTATTCTTCATTTAAAGTATATTATTTAGTGGAATCTAAAGGGAAAAGCAGAAATATAAGTTTTGTTTTTTGTTTTTTGGTTTTTTTTTTAGGCTCCTCGTGTACCAGTTCAAGCACTGCCCATGGTTGTCCCACCTCAGGAGCCTGACAAACCACCTGCCAATGTTGCCACTACTCTTCCTATCAGGAATAAAGGTCAGTTTTACCTGTAAAGATTGTTTCTTACATGTTGTTCAGGTAAAATTAAGATTACAAAAAATAGTCATTTAAAATTATTTTTTCTACAAAGCATAAATTTTACTAAGTTTACATAATTGAGGATTTTTTTAATCAGTGGAAAACGTATATTATTGGGAGAAGATAGCTAATACTATTTTTGCTAGAATTAGAAGTAGTAGCAGGAGAAATTCAGATGCTCGTCTTTGACGCAAATCTGATTATGATTTCCTCTAATAAGTAGTCATTTCTATTTATGTTAAAATGTTAGATTGGGTTTAGTTGGGTGACATTTTTGTAAATTACTTAAATTTCTGTAGTGATATAAGGCATAGGTTAACAAATCAGATTAAAACTAAAATTTAACAACTGGGTTTAATATAGATTTTATATCTGGGATACCTTGTCTCAACCAGTAATTTAAAGTTACTTTAGATATGCTTGCTTGTTTCTCTAGAGTCCTGAGGTCTATATTTGACTTATGGGTGTTAAACCATTGCATGTTCTTAAGTTTTGTCCCAAAACATTATAATTACCAGTTATAATCAGTATATTTTTTAAAAAAAAGTTTTACCTGAAGAACCAATGTGGTTTTTAACTTTTTGGTTTTTGATTACCTATATTATTTTACCAACATGAATGCTAAGTACTTCCATCAGCACTTTTCAATCACTACTACCATTCTAGAACCTTGGCATCTTTTTCAATTGGTATAGCAAACAACTGAATGCTATACCTATAGCCAGATCTGTTTATTCGCCCAGCTGTCAGAAGATACAGTGGATGGCATAGTTCATCTTTTCTTCCAGGGAAATTGAATCCCAGTTCTCTACTGGCCAGGTAGCTGTGTGAATATGTGAATTTATAACTTGAATTTTTCAGTTTTGAAGATGTTAGACCCCAACAAAGACATATATATTAGTTGTATTTCAATTTTCTGGTACTTCTCAGTGGTTTGGGTACTTGGTGTGTATGTGTGTGTGTTTAAAAGGCACAGACTATTAAATGTGGAAAAACCTTGACTTAGAGGTCTAAGTTTTCCCTACACCTTAATGATTTAGCTTTATTGTTCTGTTCTTATGATAAGTTTTTACATCTTTGACTAGATGAAAAAACTACACATAGCCTTATATTTTACTTTAATTGCACCACTTAGCGGTCACAAACCTGCATCCCTCTATTGTCTAATTTTAGCCTTGTGATATTTTTAAAAATCTGGAATTAATTTCCCAAGATTACTCTATGCACATAAAATACATACATTTTATATTTATGAAGAGGGTGGATTTGTTTTTAACTCCATACCAAAGCATTTTCACCTTCTGTGGATATGATAACTTGGTGCATAACTGTTGGCACTAAACTTCCCAACAGTAACTCTGTAATGAGGATGCCATTCATGTGCACTTCTGAGGGGGTTTCTTTTTCACACAGCTGCTTCTAAACAAAAGTCCAGCAGCCATTTGCCAGCAAACAGCCAGGATGTACAGGGTTACATCACCAATCAGTCTCCAGAGAGCATTGTAGAAGAGGCTCAGGGAAAGTTAACAGAACTGGAACAGAGGATAAAAGAAGCCATAGAAAAGAACGCACAGCTGCAGTCCTTGGAACTGGCCCATGCTGACCAACTTACCAAGGAGAAGATCGAGGAACTGAACAAAACAAGGGAGGAACAAATTCAGAAGAAACAAAAGATTTTGGAGGAACTACAGAAAGTAGAACGAGAGTTACAACTGAAAACTCAGCAGCAGCTAAAAAAGCAGTATCTAGAGGTTAAAGCTCAAAGAATTCAACTTCAGCAGCAGCAACAACAATCTTGCCAACATCTGGGACTACTAACTCCTGTTGGAGTTGGAGAACAGCTTTCTGAGGGAGACTATGCACGGTTACAGCAAGTGGATCCTGTTTTGCTTAAAGATGAACCTCAGCCAACTGCTGCTCAGATGGGTTTTGCACCAATCCAGCCTCTGGCCATGCCTCAAGCTTTGCCTCTGGCGGCAGGTCCCTTGCCTCCAGGGTCCATCGCAAATCTTACAGAACTGCAAGGAGTGATAGTTGGACAGCCAGTACTGGGCCAAGCACAGTTGGCAGGGCTGGGGCAAGGAATTCTGACAGAAACACAACAAGGGTTAATGGTAGCCAGCCCTGCTCAGACCCTCAATGACACGCTGGATGACATCATGGCAGGTGGGTTTATATTGTTATGAGCAGGTATCAAATATGATTTGCTTAAGGCGAGTAAGAGTGTGCCAGAATTTTTTGCCATACCCAACTTGAGAACTGTTTCTGGACTCTTGACCCATGTATATCTTTAGAAATACTAGTTCAAACTCAGAAGTTCTCAGACGGATTTAGGTCGAATTAAAGATTAGCTCATTCAATACAAGTGACTGAAACTTTCTAGCTAGGCTGGATAGTCTGGGAATCTAGGTGTTTTAGTATTGGGATTGATGTTTGACTTTTTGGTTTTGGTTTTGGTTTTTTTTCCTCTTTAAGTTCAAAATACTAAGATTGAATTTTGGCTTTTTCGCTTCTGTATTCATACCAGTAAATTGGGAAACTGGTAGAAGTTCAAGCACAAAACTAGTAGGACATTTTGCATGTCAGAAAGCTTATTTGTGAACAGAAATACTATATATCCTAATGGATCAGATTTCAAACCTGATGGATATTTAAAAAGTAAATAAAATTATATACTTTATAACAAAATACCAAACCGAGCAGGGTTTGATTATATTGTATGTCAGTGATTTTTATCCCCTGTGAATGTTAATGTGTAGTCACTTTCTAATTGTATTATGGGAGTGTGGTCCCTTGACAATATTACAAATGATATCTCTTAAAATGTGTAGCCAGAGAAATTTTACTCCATATAATTAGTTTCATTGGCAAGAAGTATCTTAGAAGGTTGTCTTAATGGTTCTAGTTTTTGGTATTTTTCACAAGTTCTGTGATAAAGTAGCAGATTCGAGTTTTATAGGGTTATAAGCCATAGGAATGCTATACTAAGAAGGATCATTTTCTTCTTTAAAAAAAAAATTGAAAAGGAAGGAAAAACAAAGGGAATTCAAATTTGATTATTTCCATCTACTCTCTTCCCCCTTTATTTTTAGTCTATACTTAAAGATGACTCAGTTTTTCTAATTTTAAAACTGTTTTAGTATCTTTACATATTATGATGAGATTATATGTAATTTAGCTTTCATCTTTTAAGAGAATAAAACTAAGTTGTATAGTGTTGAGATGTTTAGTTAACCTAGAGAACCTAAGGAACTGTCTAATGAGACACATCTACTTATAAATTGCACTAGTCTTCTTTCAGTATCACTTCAGCAGTAATATGTGCAATGAAAGTCTCTGCTAATCATAGGGGATGTACTAAGTACATTTAAAAAATTATTATTAATCAGCAGTACTAAGAACTAAAATTTTTCTTATAAGATTTGGTAAATTTTTCTGTATGATTAAAAAGATTTAGGAATTACTACTAAATTAGCATTGACTTATTATAATAATTGTGAATAAATTTTCTTCATAGTTATCTCTTTTCAGAAAATTGGAGTACAGTAGTCAAGAATTCCAAATTTGATACTGTGTCCATAGCCATTAATTCAGATCATAATGGTGTTCTTCCTGTTATGTCATTGGAACTACCAAAAAAAAAAAAAATAGACTGTTACTTATCCAATTAAGTGAAGAAGGAACATTCATACCAATGAATATATTACATTTTTTTTCATATGCTATCAAATTTTACCTGCTGTGATTGGGCATAGTTATAGTAATTTGACAGTTGTATAGTTTTATGCTGGTTAGAATTATCCAAGGTTTGTAGTTTTCTTTTCTGTTAATTTGTCTACTAAACAAAATCAAAATCTGCTGTGTGTTTTCCTATAAGAAGTTTTTTAAAGTCCACAACTTTTTTAGGAAATAAGACAAATACTTATCATACTATAAAAATACATTGCCTCGTTACTATGTTCATTTACATGGGAAGAAGAGAAATGACTAGAGGGTAGATTAAAAGCATCTATCTACCTGAAACCCCTTCCTGTCATCATATATCTGCATCTGCATAAACACGCACATATACTTCTGCATTCATTTCTGTAGCCCTCTATACTTATTTGGTAGTCCTTGTCTTTCAGTGGACTAATTCCCATTGCCAGTTTCTTCTTTGGGTTTCGAATATCTTTCAACCATGTTAGGCTTAGTCTTCTTCCCCCTATCACTATAACCTCTGTTCTTTATTCTTAGTCCCCATTTGTATACGTAGAAAGTTCAGTTTCTTTTTCTTTAGCAGTTTGGCTGACAAAATTTCTGTCTTCCCTGTTCTTCATATTTGCCAAAGCAAAATCAGACCCCTTTTTAGCCAGTTCCCTGTTTAGTCAGTCTTAACAATCTTGCTAGCTACATTTATTGCTTTTTAACTGTAGAGAAGGAACAAGTGACAGGCAGTTATTTAGTTTTATTAAACTAATTTCAATAAATTAGTTTTGGTATCCCAAAGGAAATAAAGTGAGAAAATTGATTTTTCTTCTTTTAAGATGAGGTGATAAGAACAATCAGTTTAACCCAAAATAGAAAATTGAATTTAGTAGGTTCTTTGAAAGAACTTACTACAGTTGAAATGTAAATTATAACTTAGTCATTTAATAATAGAGCATAGATTTTTTTCATTTGTTTGTTTAGTATCATGAAATATAAATAAGTTTTTTTGACAGATCAGTGTTCATTCTTTAAGTTACTTCTTGTATTTGGCATTTTCATTTGTGAAGATCTATCCAATCGAAGGAGAATATGGAATCTGTTGTAAGACCCATAGATTTTATGTGGTTTTGAAAGTACTATCTAAAATATGTGCATTTAAATTATCTTTATCTTTTTCTTAACATACAAAATTATCAATATGGAGTAATAATATAAGGTAATTAGGTAATTAATATATTAGTAAATGACCTTTTCTTTGATCTGGATCCTTAAAGATTCAAACAGTGTTTTGTTTCGTTTTGTTTTGTTTCCTCCTTTGTTTTTTTTTTTTTTTTTTTTTTTTTTTTTTTTTTTTTTT
>PVIJ01000503.1:39969-147318 GCA_004024925.1 Scalopus aquaticus | reverse complement strand
CCTCTTTTGCCTGATTTCAGATCCAGTTGTGACTCATGCTTGTGTTCTCTCTGATGTAGTTAACTACTGTGGTAACACACATCCACACTACTGTTGACCATATGGATACTAATGCCCATACTTTAGTGCTATAATATTTTTAATAGGGGTGGAGGTCAGTAATGATGTTCACATATCACTCCAGAAGTGATATGGGGGAATATCACGGAGGGAATAAAGTACCCTCAATTATCACCACATTTGGAGTTCTCCTATCCTAAGTGACCTAATGAGCTTTTCTTAATTTGTATATTTTGGTGGAAATAATATTGTGGTGAAATACTTCGAAGAACTAACAGCATCTATATTATTTAAACAATGATTGTGTGCATACATTTATTTCTACCCTTTTAATTTTGTTCTCATAAGTCAATGTGATTGCTGGATTGATTGGTGGACATTTTACCCCCCTCAGGATAATTCTACACATGAGAAACTATATTTTTGTGTGAGGATCACAGTTTTGTATTTGACTATGCTGCCCTGCTAAGGGCTACAATACAGAATCTTACTAGTTCCTGCCTGCAGTTAGTAAAACAGTTGGAGGTATTTTAAATGATTGGATAGTAAGATTCTCCCAAGCAGTGATCTCACTTTTCATAGTTCTAAATTATAAGGTATGAATTGGCAGGTAAAAATCGTATTTTTCTCCTTCTAAGCTTGACTATTTTACCTTTTATTGCTTTTGTCATTAAGATGATAATTATCTACAGCTTTCTATTTGCATTTTTAATTTTAATTCATAAGAATATTTTTGTTTTCAGGATTATTTTGAACTAAGGTTTCATGATTATATACTATAAGAAGGAACTTTATTTTTTAGCTGCATTACCTAGAAAATGGGTTACTTTCAGTGTAAATTATAATTTTGGGCTATTGTCCAAAGTTAGGGGAAAAAAACAATACAGGAAAATAGATTCTTAATATGATGGTAAGCTACCTGTAGACATTATATTTGTAAGTGTTTAAGTATTTTCTAAAATTTATTTCCCACTGTTACCTAACAATGTTTCATCCTTATTAAGTGCAGTTATTTTGTTCAACAGCAGTCAGTGGAAGAGCATCTGCAATGTCAAACACTCCTACCCACAGTATCGCTGCTTCCATTTCCCAACCTCAGACTCCAACTCCAAGTCCTATCATCTCTCCTTCAGCCATGCTTCCTATCTACCCTGCCATTGATATTGATGCACAGGTAAGCTCCAAATTCAGGAGTAGTGATAGTTTTTAACTGGAATTATGTCATCATTAAAAATATTAATCAGGATTTAAATAATAGGCTTCTGGTTGAAGACCTGAGGTACAGTTATAAAGAAATTTAGAATCCATATTTTTAAAATTAAATGTCAAATAATAATTGTTACTGGTAACTTAGTTTCTAGCAGTGTCAAGTAAGTTGTTTTTTAACTTTAGAAAAGGAAAGAAATAACTTATTTAAGATTCCTTTATTTTCTTCTAATCTCAAGTTAAATTAGAAGGTATATTTTAAAATTTATAATGGATTTCACTTAAAACAAAAAAAGATTCATTCTTCCATTTATGTGTTAGATATACATTTATATTGTCTTAGAAAACTTTGGTCATGCTGACTAAAATACATCGTGAATCTGTATCTGTATAGTGAATCTGTATAAAGCTGTTAGGTTGGAGTTTTTTAGTTTTAAAATAGTTTATTATAAAATCTTGGGACAAAATGAGGTTGGAGAGGAAAGGATAGCTTTTGTTTTGTCCTGAAAGAACACCAAGTACCTGACTTAGAAGACATCTGACAAGGTAAAGGTATATGGCCTTTCTCAGGACTAAGAAATGTTTGCAGTTTAGTTTTGCATTTTGATTAATAGTTGGGGATAGGGTGCAAGAGTGAGATTGGCATTGTACATCATAAAGCTTTTAGGTTTTTAGATAATCAGTTCTTTGTAGACCTAAATTTTAGGAAGTGAGAGAAAATACGTATGTATACTGCTTGACCGTTAGGGGCATGTACTTTTAACTTACTGAAAATGAAGAAAACTTCCTTTACATTAAGATGTTTCTTGGTAATACTCTGAATAATTTTTTTTTCTGCTCTTACTTGCTTCCCAAATATTTATTAGTTGATATGTGTTAACTTTTTGAGAGCACTTGAAATTTCAGGGCCTATTTTTAAGGAATTATCTAATCTTCAGACCACATATATGAGATAGCTACTCTTAATACCCATTTCCCTGATAAAGAAACCAAGGCACTTAGCAAAATACTACTCATTTTGTTTACCATCATTTCATTTAGCTAAGAGGTATTGGGGCTGAGGGTCAAATTTTTTTTTAATAATTTACTTACATATATTTTACACCATTGTTCATTTTTGTACAATGTTTGCTTTCTCCTCTCAGGTGTAGTCCCTGTAAAATTCCCACCACCAAGTCACCCATGCACCATCACCATAGTCCCTTGTGCTCTTACCTACCCTGTTTTGATCCCTCTCCCTGAAGATCCCCTTCCCTGAAGAATGTCTCTGATTTATAACTGTATATTAATTTGGGATTTTTATTTATTGTTATTTTTTTTTCCTGATTCCTTATTTAGTTTTGCTATAATCCTCCTATAAATGAATGGAGGTCAAATTTAAGTTTGTCTGATTTCAGAAGCACCCTACCATACTATGCATCCTTTTTAAAAACTATGAGACATTCGTTTATGAACCACAATAGTTTACATTTAGTATTGATAGCATTATAGAATTGGCTTGAACTTGGTATAAAATTTGCAATATTTTCATTCCATTCTTTTTTTAGTTTTTCTTTTAATATCACTAATTTTTCTAATTTTCTTT
The DNA here is from genome assembly GCA_004024925.1 of Scalopus aquaticus. NCBI lineage: Eukaryota > Metazoa > Chordata > Mammalia > Eulipotyphla > Talpidae > Scalopus > Scalopus aquaticus. The sequence goes on along the minus strand of PVIJ01000503.1, from coordinate 144,467 downwards.
GGAATAAGACTTGGTTCATAAGCAAAAGAAAAAACATCACCAAAATATAAAAGAAATTCTGTTTTAAATGTTTTTAAATATTTTTTTTAAAAAGTTCCTCCAAAGTATATCATGATTTTATTGAATTTGAAATTATAAAAATGATGAAATTTTACCTGTCCCTGCCATCACTCTTATTTATTAATTTATTTCTGAGACATTACATACAAATAATGTTAAAAATAAATTCTTAAAATGTAACATGCCTTCTAAAATAGTAGATATGATTATGTAAAACGATTTGGCTGTCTTTTTAAAAATCTCCTTTATCTGATTTTGAGATGGAGTATTTTCATTTGGGGTTAACCTAACCTGAGTTACATGGAGTTTTACCATAATTGCTTAGTTATACATTACAAAGTTCCTACTTTAGAAAATATAATACATAGCAAATATACAGAAATAGTTGTTAATAAGTTTCCCCTTTAATTTTTGATAGTAGTTTTCTTGATTTAGTACTTTTTATGTTTCCAAATGTGTGCTTAAAGTGATAAGAAAAAAATACCTTTTGTACTCAATTCATCTGTGATTTTCTTCCTAGATTCTAAAAGTTCCATGAGAAATTGAATATTTGTGTTTATATGTGGCAGTACTATGCCTTAACTATCATGTGATGTGATAAAATAAATTTTAATATCAATATTCTTAACATTTTGAAAGATTAAACATTTTCTAGTTGTAGAAAAGAAAAAAAAAAGCTTTCTCTAATTGGATCTTTCATTTGTTTATTTAACAAACAACATGTAAATTCATGGAGGCAGTAGCTCTCTTGCCCCCTTGTGACTATGCAGGTGCCTCTCTTTTCCTTTCTCTTTTTCCTAATAAATGTGTCCTTTTAAATGTTAAAAAAACAAAACAAAACAAAAAGAAACATGTACATTCATGGCACTTTCCGAAAACTAACTTTAACTTAATTTATGTAACAACCCCGTGATGTAAGTACTGTTATTTCTATTTTACAGGTAAGGAAACTGAGACTTAGAGAACACCTTGCTTATCAGTTAGTCTCTTGCTCTAGAATCTGTATGCATTTAAAATCAGTCCTATGCTACCTGGTTTTCAGGGGTTTTAATTTTTTAATTACATATATTGGGGTAACTTTAGTTTATGACAGTATATGTTTTAGGAGTCTAGATGAACACTTCTACTAGCAACGCTCCCCCCAATAATCTTCCACCATGTTTCAGTCAGCCCCTTTCCCCCTATTTTTCAATCTTTAACTTAGGTGTGAACATTATATTAACCTTGTCAGTTAGATTTTAGAAAATGTATCCACCACTTAGATGGTGAAACATCTTGTGTCTTTCATTTCTTCAGTTTTTCAGCATGTTAACATAGCCATTCTGTATATTTATATAAAATCTTAACTTAAGGAAGAATGAAAGAATGAAATGAAAGAATGAAAGAATGAAATAAAATCTTAAGGAAGAATGAAAGAATGAAACTAATTTTTTAAAACCTCAGTGTATGGCTCCTTTTTAAAATGCTAGTGATATTGAAAAATGGTCATATCTTAAATCCTTTTATTGATCATTATAGTAAGTAACTAATATTTTTAAAATTATTAGCAGGAATCAATATTTAATTTCTGGGCCATGAAGAATGCTGAAATAAGAATTTTCATTCTTTATAAAGTTTCTCAAATCTTATGTTATTTAACTAGAAATAACCTGTGTGTGCAAGTCTATGCCACAAGCTCATCACTTTTCTCTCATAATGATTTTGTTGACTCAAGTGTCTGAAAACTTTCAGTACTTTAAAATTAATAGGACATATTGTGCTATTACCAAGACTCAATTTAGGAAACATAAATAAATAGTTGAAGGAATTATTTAGGACTTTCACTATATCTTTGGCTAGCATAGCCCTAACCTTTATTTTTATTTTGCATGAGTGGTGTAACTAAACTTAACCTAGGTGGTATGGATATAGATATAGGAATCATGTAGTAGAGATTTTAAGAACCACTGGTTTTATATGAAGCAGTAAATGTGGTTTCAAGGTTATATTTGAATACTACTGAATTAAATATTTTATGTATTTTACCTTTTGAAATTTTAATTAATTCTAATAGTGTTAAAAGTGAGAAAGAACCAGTTGTGTTGTTCATGGGTTGTAAAAACTTGTATTCTAGAGGCACTCCCCCTCCCACTTTTCTTATGGCATGTTTTTTATATATTTCTTAGCTGATTTTCACTTCTGTTCTCAAACTTCTAAGGATTTTCCTTAAACTTGGAGTAACTTTTTCTTCTACATCTCAAAAGAAAAATATTTCTTTACACAATTTTCCTTTTCAATAATTAAGAAGGTTGACACTAAGTTAAACACACATGCAAACTAAAATTGTAAAATTATTGTTTCCCTTTAATAATTTAAATATCATTTGGACCTTTTTTCTTGTTGGTTTTACAGAATAGGGTAGTACAGTTCTATCATAATGATTTAACAAGAGAAAAAGGAGCCCAGGGAACATGAGTTAATAGTGTTATACAATAATACTGCCATTAAAGAATTTACTTTAAAATGCATATTCTACTTGTATGAACTCTTCTAACAGGTTATTTACCATCTTAGTGATTGTTTTCACTTGTTGAATATCATATATGCTATCCTTTTTAATCTTAAATGTGACCCATGACTTGGTTAGAGAATGAGATGTTAGATATTATGATGGTAATGGGAGTCTAAAAATGTTCAGCTCTTGAGTCCTAACAGCTTTTTTCAGTCATTTAATCACTTGGTATAATTAATACATACACAACCTTTTCTAAAGATAATTTGGGTATGTTTTTCACCTGCATTCCAGCTCATCAAAAGATGCCTTTTCCTTTAATATTGTATCTGTCTTATGATTTCTTCCTATTTTTCTCTTACAAAATTGAAAAATCATGTGTTTATAAGCCAGAATCGTCAGAGCAATATCTGCTATGGCACGGAATGGTATATTTTACAGAATCATGGACTAAATGGAAATTTTCTTTAGAAAGTAAATCTAGATGAGCTCTTAAAATAGTTCTGGACATCTTTCTCCTTTTCAGGTTTCTCCTAGTTACCTGGCAAAGAAATTGACTTGTTAACCAGTATAATGTAACACGGAAAACTTTGTTTTCCAAAAAGTCATTATCTATTTCGTTATCATTATTTCCTTGATAGCAATATTCAGAACACCTATTTTTTTCTGTACATTGTCATTTTTAATTTTAACCCAAATTTCTACTTAGCTTAATTTGTTACTGAATGTATTACAAATCAGGATGATATTTTCTACTATTTTGGAATTGTGTAGGTGTGTATTTAGGGGTGGAAACCTTACCTCAGAATCTTTAAATTCTCTCTTTATTGTCCTTAAAAGATTCTCATGAAGTATTAGTTGCTTTAATTTCTCCTTAATGCAAAAATATGATGAAAAGTAGCCACTCTTAACATTCCCAGGGAATTTAACTAATCCTTCTTTCTCAGTTTTAAATATTTTTTCCCTCAACTCTCATAATACATTGTTTATATTTCTCTCATAGTTTGAACCTAAATTTGCTCCCTATGTAATCACCAAACTCCTATTGAGCAGGGACTATATTTATTTACTTTGTCAACCTTAGAATACCTAACAGAATACTTTGAATATAAAAGGTGCTTAATAAATGTTAGTTGAATTGATGTTTTATAATATAGATAAAACATCATTTTACTGATCCACTAAAATTATCCATGACTGTCGTTTTCAAATTTTGTTTCTTCATTCTCTATTTAAGATTGACCCCTCTTTATCCCAGAAGACTTTAAGAAACCTTGTAAACTTCATCATAAAATTGACTCTTGTAGGCTATACAGTAATCTAGGGCACACATAAGACAGACTTAACATGCATTTGTCTGAGTGAGGTTTTCTTCCTTAGGGCCACTTTAGACCTAATGATGAAAACAGGATGTTATACAAGATCCTCTTGGTTTTTTAAGCCAATCCTTGCCAGTTAATGGCTTGTGTGACCATCAGAAGGTTATTTCTCTGAGTTCTTTCCATCTCTGAAATCAAACATATTGATTCCTTTCCTTATATACCTGAAATGAAGCTCAAATATTATAACACAAATTAGAGCTGTCACTCACTTAAGTATTCATGTCCTTCTCCATTGTTGTAGTTGGTGCATCTCTCCCTTGTGGCCATCCCTGATCTCTGCAGTCAGTAGCTCTGCTCTCTGCCAGCCTCTTCTGCAGAGCAGTTTTTGCGGTCTCCCTCTTCATCACTGACTAGTAGGCTTTTCTTATTTCTTGACTCTACCGATTTTACCTTTTGTCTCTTGTTACTCATTTTTTTAATAATGGAGCTTGGTTTTTAGAGTTATTGACCTTCTGGGAGAATATACCTTTTTGTATTTATTACATAAATATAATAGATGTAGTATAAATACAATGAATACATATTTCATGTATATATTCCTTTGTTTTATTAGTAATAGTTACAGCTATTGTCATTCAGTCAACTTATTTATTTTTTTCCTAGCAAAATGTCCCATATAGGTGGAGAACAAAAAAAAGTAAAAACAGATAGAATGAATTTTAAGAATATATTTTATTTAGCTTAAAAAATCCATGTTACTGTTTAAAGTGTAATCAACACAAAAAAATTACTGAGCCATTTTTACATTTTCATTCATACCAAGTATTCAAAGTTTGGCATGTATGCTATCCTTTCTTCATAGAGTGATCAGATAATCCTGATTTCCCCTGAACTTTTCTGGTTTTAGCATCAGTCTCTCATACCAGAAATTCCCTTAGTCCCAGACAACTTAGAGTGATTTGTCACCCCATTTAGAATATATCAAAACTTGTATTTAATTGGAAATACTTGATTTGTTTTTGGATTTGATTAAATGTAAAAATGAAAAAGTACATTCATTTATTCAGATTGTTCCAGACATACTAAAAAGAGGTTTCCAATCAATAAAATGCCAGTTTTAAATTTAAATAAAAAATTCAGTTCCTTAGTCACACTAGCCATATTTTAAGAACAACCACACCTTGCTAGTAATTACAGTTTTTTGGACAGCACAACTTCAGCATACTATCAAGGAGTACTTAAACAGTTCACATAAAAGCATTTAAACTGATAAAGTGTGACCTCTGATAAATTCAGTATTTGTCACTGTCATTAGCAGAAGTCAGAAGTAAATTATGTATAAATGGTGTCATGTCTTAGTTATAGTCTTCTTCTGTCAAAATACTCTGTATTATGTATATGTTTTTGCTACTTTAAGTATATGGGGGCTTTGTTCTCAAACACAACTAAGTTGCTTGGCAACAATTTATTTTTTCAAGACTTTCTTTTCATCTCTGTTAGATGGGTCCAAAACACCACTGTTGAGATTCTGCTTGATATCCTACATGTTTTGATGTCTTTCTACTTTAATGGAAACCAAACTATTTCTCTTCCCTGTTTAAGCTCTGGGTATTGTTTAGCCTAATTGTTTCTGATACTCTTTCCTCATGCACGTGTGCTGTTGCTGAAGACTCAAGGGGAGCCCTCTACAGATTTCTGGAGTACTCTTTCTCATAGTGATTTCCTCACCAGTACTCTGCCCCATGATTTGTAGTCACCTTGACCTCTCCAAACTCTTGTCTTCTCATCTCAGGAGACTACCAGAATGTTTGGGTACCCTCTCCCTGCAGAGCAGCTTGGAAACACTCTGGGCAGTTAAGTTAATAATTTCTGTCCTCAGAGATCGCTGTAGTACTGCCTATCCAAAGACCATCATTTCAAAAGATTGTCCTTTTTTAGTGATTTGAAATAGGAAACTAATTTTGTCTATGTTACTCCATTAATGGCTAGAAGTGAAAGCTAATCTACAGTACTTCTTTTTTATTCATGTAGTTGGAAATAGCATATAGAAAGAGCATAAAGATCATACTTTTCTCCTTTATGGTTGCTTTAAGAATTGCCCACAAAGTCCAAATATTATTTGTAAAATTTAAAAAATCTCATGTTGGCCACTAATGAAGAAAAACAAAAATGTTTGATACAGTAGACTGGGGTACATATATATCTTTGTATATTTGGTATATGTACATGTTATATAACTGATGTTAATATTTTCAGATTACCTAATATTATTCAAAATTTTTTTTTTTACAGACTGAGAGTAATCATGACACGGCATTAACACTTGCTTGTGCTGGTGGTCATGAGGAACTGGTACAAACACTGCTAGAGAGAGGGGCTAGTATTGAGCATCGAGACAAGAAAGGTAAGGCCTACTTTTTGTTGTTTTTTTTTTCCTGGAATATTTGTTCTGTGAATACTACTTCTGGGCCTTTTGGATGATTAGATATAATGGAAACAGTACTGTCTCTGCTTAGTGAGAAAATCATTGTTTTTCTGCAGGCTTTACTCCACTCATCTTGGCTGCTACAGCCGGTCATGTTGGTGTTGTGGAAATATTGCTGGATAACGGTGCAGACATTGAAGCCCAGTCAGAAAGAACCAAGGACACACCACTATCTTTGGCTTGTTCAGGAGGAAGACAGGAGGTAACATTTTCCCCAAAGTAATTTTTCCTATCCATTCAGTAAATGTATGTTTAAACTTACATGATTTTACTAAACCAGTGGATTGACACTTAATTGTATGTAACTGAATGAAATGCTTATCTATTTAGCAAAAGGACAAGTTTTTAATGTTAGCATAAGCTATATAGCCAGAAAAATCATACATTTTCTATTATCCTGCTCATCTAAAAATAATACCTGCCTTTGCAATGCTGTTGTTGCATTGAGTCTGACAGAATGACTAAGACATCTTATCAAATCAGTAAGTTCCTTATATTCAGAACCTATGATCACTTGTCTTTTTTAGTCCCTGCGTACTAGTATAAAAGGTACTAAAACTCATCTTCTGTTACTCTCTACCTCTAAGATTAGCAGGACATTATGACTGGTTGGTTTTTAGTTGCTCTCTTGAGGATTCTCGTCTTAATTTTTTCCCTGTTTTGACTTTGGAGAAAAGGTTATTAATACAATTATATGGCCTTATATTATAGTTTTCAAAGGAAGCTAGACTGGCAGGTATGGTCAGGTATAGGCCTAGTACCTCCACACTCACTTGTGTCTTATATACTCCCTTGTGTTTTAATAAATATATTAGACTAAACATCCTGATAACCTAATTTTTTTAATATTTTAAAAATCCTGTCTATTTACAATAGATATAAAGTTTTTGATTAGCCAGTCATGTTGTCTCTTACTTTTCAGTAAGGAGTTGTTAGATTTTAGATTTAAGAAGCACTCTAAATCATTAGATCAGTTTCTTGCTTAGCTTTAGTATCTTTATTCTTCACCATCTTGATTATAAAGGTGTCATGTTTACCTAGCCTGAAGTATGCCTTCCCTAAATTTCCCCATTGTTCCTAATTCTGTTTTTTAGACAACAGAAAGACATTTATATCCTCTTGCTTATTGAGATATTTGAGTCTGTATTAGCTAGTTGCCTGATCTGTATGGTAAGCATGTCCTGTTCTTTTGTTGCTTCTCTTGAGTTTACCTTTTCCAAACCCTAACTATTCCATCCTTTATGTCAGTATTCTTCCTGAAATAATATATCTAAAGCCAACTGATAAGTTGTTACCTCCCTATTTGTATATCTTAAACTAGCTTTCTCTCTATTCCCCCAACCCCTCCCTTTGCCTAATATAATACATCAGGTTTTATTGAACTCTAATCAGATAAATCTATTAGGGTCTTTTAATAAATCAGCAAGTAAAAAAAAATATTAAGAAACAGTGATAATACAGACATAATTTTATAGCTTTGGTTATTTCTATGAACTTTGTTTCATTATATTTGGGGTACATATTATTAAGTGGACATTTAGATGTATATATTCCTAGAGATACTCTGCACAAGAGACAAAAAAGGAAAATTTAGTATAATATATTAGTATAGTAATTATTAAGACTTCAGTTACTTAGTAAAACTTTAGAAGTTCGATTATATGATTTTCTATTTTATTGCTTAAGGGGACTCTGTGGAATAAAGTAGCTCAGTGCCATTTTTTGTTTTCATAATCTTGTCATATAAGCTACCTTGCTTTGAAAGAAAAAAAATGATAGTCATATCTAAAATTGGTCATAGTTTTATTCAAATGAGTAAAATTTTAGCTAGCATTTAAAACAAAACACTATTCATTAACATTTTTATGCTATTTTACAGGTAGTCTTTTAGATTATTAATAATAAGAGCAAGGTATGAGGTATGATCTTGAACAATCCTTACCTTCCTGTGCCTCATTTGTAAATTGAGGATGAAATAACACCTGTGTCAGAGTTGTTTTGTGCACTAGATGTACAATGCACGGAAGATCTATGTGTGAATCACCAAATAGCTCTTAAAGAAATACTAAGTATGTTTAGCTATCAGAATGCAAATTAAGACCACCAAGGTATATTATCACATCTACTTAGAATGGCTAAATTTATAAAAACTGATGATAACAAATGGTGCCAAGAATGTAGAGCAACCAGAATTCACTTATTATTGATGGGTTTCCTTTTAGGAGGTAAAGATCTGACAATTTCTTATAAAAATAAACATATACCCAGAAGTTTTACTGCTTGGTTGAACCTTTAAACAATAAAAATGTGTTTCCACAAGAATGCTCATAGAAACTTTATTCAGAATTGCCAAAAATTAAAAACAGCAATGGTGTTCATCAATAGAAGGATAAAATATAGCATATTCATCTAATGAAATGACTTTCAAACACTGTGATTTCATTTATATGAAGATACAAGGTTGAGGAGACTAATCTGTGGGTGGGATTGACTGGGAAGGAATCATGAGTAAATAACATGAATTTAAATTATGTTTGTCAGTACCTAGTGAATTTCCATTTAAGTTTTGAGCATTTGTTGTAAGCCATAAATTTCAGCCTGAAAACAAGTAGTAGTCTAGTTGATATTCATACTATTTAAGGGAAATTGCAGGTATCTCCAATTTGTTGACATTTTCAACCTTTCTGTATGTTTAAAATGTTCATAAATCTGTCTGAAAAAATAAGTGTTAGCTTTGTTCCAATACTTTTTAAAATCCCATTATAATTGAAAATTTTAATATTTTAAAATAGTCACACATGTGAATAAAAAAATTGTTATTGCTTGATCACTATGTGGTAGAATAACATAGAGGTACTTGCAAAATAGCATTGCACAACACATAAGATCCAGCTCTTCATGAATATACTGTTTTATTTCAACAGATTCCAAAATGGATTTTACTAGAGAAGCTCTCTCTTTGTTGGATTCTGTGACCTCCTGTTATCATTTGAGGCTGATTTTTTGTGCAAAGACTGAAAGGAGGATTTTCCCTTCTTTTGTTAAACAATATACCACAAAAAAAAAAAAAAGATTAGAAATCGAGACCTTACAAATTGTCTAAGAAGAAAATATATTTTTCCTTTTTTCCTTTCCAGGTGGTGGAACTATTGTTAGCTCGAGGGGCAAATAAAGAGCACAGGAATGTTTCTGATTACACACCTCTAAGCCTGGCTGCTTCTGGTGGCTATGTGAACATTATCAAAATATTACTAAATGCAGGAGCCGAGATTAATTCTAGGCAAGTTTAATTTTTCTCTACAAGCCCCTTAAAATTGTTAAAGATGTTTGCAGAACTCTTGCTTTTTAACGCCATATTTAGCAAATGCCTTCATTATAATTTAGAATCCAAATTGGTGATAAATTTTAAGGTTCATTTTATTTATTTAAAACTTGATACCTAATTTGAAAACCTCAGTACTTTATTTCTTATGATAATAAAAGAAAACATGAGTTTATATTAAACAGGCAAGTATGCTTTAGTTATGATGGGAAGTCAAACAGTAATTTAATAATTCAGTCACTTTCAGCTTATGCCATTATTTTGAAAGGTATGTATTCTACAGAAATACTTTTAGCGGGGTCTTGGTAGTTTCACATATACTTCCTATGATGAGGAAAATTTGTCATTTTAAATAATCCTACAAAATTAAAGAATCTTAAATCTGCATAGTGTATAATATACTTTATACTATAGGATCTGATTTTTCTCAGACATTTAAAAATATTATTTTTTTTTTTTCCTTTCATTCTCCCCACACCTCCATTCCCAGAACTGGTAGCAAATTGGGCATTTCTCCTCTGATGTTAGCAGCTATGAATGGGCACACAGCTGCTGTTAAACTCCTGTTAGACATGGGTTCTGACATAAATGCTCAAATAGAAACCAATCGGAACACTGCCCTTACCTTAGCCTGCTTCCAAGGAAGAACTGAAGTGGTTAGTCTTCTGCTTGATAGAAAAGCAAATGTGGAACACAGAGCTAAGGTAAGACAAAATCTAAAATTTTCATATGAATAGCTTTGATATTCCAAGTGCACAGAAGCAGTATGCTAATTATAAGTTTACTATTTGCCTTTTTAAAAAAAAATTGAGGCAATATTGATTTACATTGTTTTTATTTTTTCTGTTTGTTTTTTTTTTAATGAAGATTTATTTATGCATACAAGCTGGGGTGTAGGCCAAAGGTGGGGGGGGCGGTCAGAGGATTCACTAGAGACAGAGTGGTGGGGAGCAGAAGAGACAGAATGACTGAAATACACTGCTGAGGGGAGCATTGGGCGAGACAGGAGAGGTCTGCTGTACCATGTGGGAAGTTCCCTGGCGTGCTGCAGTGGCTGTGGATAGCTTCATAGGCTGAGACTTAATCTTGTGCCACCAGGGAGGCCCTGTTTGTTTTTAGAAGTATTGTTCCATCTTAAAAGTATAGAATCACTCCCTTCCATTGTTATTACCACATGGTACCCACCACCAAGACACCATCATCTACTAACATTTATCTCTTACATATATATTTAATCAGAAATCATGCCACATGATTACTATTTCAGCAGTAAATTTTTACAGGTAATACTATTTATCTTCTGAAAAGTATGTACTATTATAAGGAGAGGGAGGATTACTTGTTAAATGCCATTTACACAAATATTTTTCATAAGAAATTGTTATTTGGTAGATTGAGATTTCAAGAGATAACAATAACAGGGAGACTAGTAGCATCTGAAATTTGGTTTTGAATCTTTGTGACAGCTGTACCATTGTTCTTCTAGATTGTTGTTTTCTGAACATTTAAGTCCTTTGCAGTTTTTTATGTGTTGTGTTTTATTTTTTACTAAACCTAGACTGGTCTCACACCACTAATGGAAGCTGCCTCTGGGGGATATGCAGAGGTGGGCAGAGTTCTTTTGGATAAAGGTGCTGATGTTAATGCCCCTCCAGTGCCCTCTTCGAGAGATACAGCTTTAACCATAGCAGCAGACAAAGGGCATTATAAATTCTGTGAGCTTCTCATTGGCAGGTATGATGTTACTATACCTTTCGTATATGAAAATGGTGTTTGAAATGATGACTGTTCTCTCTGGGAGAATTGTACTATGAAAAAAGTCAAATGTTACTACTTTTCTATAAAGTATAAGTACATGTTTTATTTTTTAAATCTACCTCTCTTACTTTCCACACCTTCAGAGATATGCTTCATTATCTAGAAATATTTTTCCTTCTTTCTTGTGTGTATGCACTTTTAAAGTACTATAATAACCTATTTGAACATCCAGCTGTTGTCATCCATATTCATATCTCTCACAGTTTGTGTTTTGTGAAGAGTATTTCCAGGTCTTAAAAGTCTAGCAATAATCCTAAGGCTTATTTGCTTTTCTTATTCTTTATTGTAATTAGAATTTTCTTAGTGGCAATTTTGGAAGTATTTAAGATATCAGACAAGATACAGAATAGTTTCTGCAGTTGCCTGCCAGTCTCCCAAAAATGCTTCTCTGCTTAATTGGATTTCCTACTTACCAATCTTAAAGAGATTACCATGGTGTCCTAAGTATTCGTATTTTGTACTAGTTGATCAGCTCAGTTATTCACCATGAATCTTACCTATTGTGATGTCTAGAGTGCTAAACTTATGTTCTATTTAAGATCATTTTTTTTCTAAAACCACTTACCGCAAATACATGAATACAAACAATCTGATAGATTTGTGTCTCTAGGACACTGTTTATTTAATATATTGACTGTGATTTTAACATGGTGTACTTTTACTAAATTAAATTTCATATTTTCTCAGAATTTAAAACTCAGACTTACAAAAAAAGTCATCTTTAATATAAGGAAAACAGTTATGAAAAAAATAAAAAGTAATTGTTGAATATGACTGGAAATTCTTTGTAATTTTGAGAGCCAAGTGTATTTTAGTACTTTAATGTTATAAGTAGTGTTCATCTTTACAGAATATTTTCACAAATCAAGAGTTGATTTTTGTTATTATCGGCATTGTTCCATTTCACTTTAAACAGTGATATCTATGTCACTCATTTAGGGGGGCTCACATTGATGTACGTAATAAGAAGGGGAACACTCCATTATGGCTAGCAGCAAATGGTGGACACCTTGATGTGGTTCAGTTACTGGTGCAAGCAGGTGCAGATGTGGATGCAGCAGATAACCGCAAGATAACTCCTCTCATGGCAGCATTTAGGAAGGTAAAAGTCTTTGTATTCTTAATCTTTCACAAAATATAAATCCAGTTAAGAGTAACTAATTGCTTACTTTTTATGAATGTTTTCTTGTAGAGGATATCAGAAAAATTTAACTAAAGTGGATTTTATTTTTAATGACTGACTTAATAGCTAAGCTAAAACGAATTAAATAATGAAAACCCATTTGCCAGTGTTTGAAACTACTGAAAATCGAATGTACTACATTCAGAAATGCAAATAAATTTTGTGTGTAAGTGAAGAAACTTTCTATAGTACGTAGCAGAGCTGTGTAATTAATTTAATGATTTGTTTTGCTTTCTTAAATGCAGTTTTGTTATTGGAAAAAACATTGCTACTTCAATATATAAATTGCAAAGAATTATTTAAATGAAAAGATAGAGGCAATAAAGGAAATATACTAAATGTAAATAGTTACTTATTCAGACTTGCTAGCTTATAGATCAGAGAGCAGTAGCGTGGTCTAGAGAAAGTGGAGAAAGCCTTTGAACTGTAGTGAGCGATGTTATACTAAATAATGTAATCATATCTTTTGCTTTAGGAAAGAGAATTTTGTTTTTCACACTGCCTAGTGTAGGTTTATGCTATGTATTCAGTTTTTATCTGAATGAATAAAAGAACAAAATAGTTATTCTACTCTTCATGTTCAGAATTGAAGCAGGATGTCCATTTTTAATATCTTAGCAAGAAAAGGTGATTTATTTTTTTCTTTCATACATATCCGTCATTCTGATTTTTGAGTTACTTTTTTATTCAGAGTGGTTTTTAGGTCAGGTTACTCTAAACTTTTTTGGAGGGTGAGATGCAAATGAATGATGTAGACTTAAGAGAACCAAAGTCTGTCTCTTTTTTATTTATAGTATAGAAAATACCCAATTAAATTCCTTGCTTTGTGGCACTAATGTAAATGAAATCTTAGTTAAGGCAGATTGTAGATTTATAAAATATCATCAGAGTCTGTTTTCAATCTGACATTGATAACTAATTTTTAGGGTCATGTGAAGGTGGTGCGCTACTTAGTCAAGGAAGTCAATCAATTTCCATCAGATTCTGAATGTATGAGATATATAGCAACCATCACCGACAAGGTAATATTTCGATCATATTCTTTCTACTGAGCAAGTATTCTGTGTGTGTGTGTGTGTGTGAGAGAGAGAGAGAGAGAGAGATAAGAACTAAATCTTGGTTTCAGGGTAATGTGTGAATATAGCAATTGTTTAACTTAATTTTTATGTATAAGTAAGCAATCTGAAGCAAATGTTGTTACTGTTCATTTGGATTATAATCTCCATATGCATATATTGGGACGACATCTAATCTGAGAGAACAAGTCCAGTGGATGTATTTTTTTTTTAAATACCTAAATATATATGAATATAGTATATTTTAATCCTGGGCAAGAAAGCGTTCTTCAGCCTAATACAAAAGTTTGGGTGATTGTCAACTGAAGAAATACTTGGCTAAGATTTTTGCAGGAAAAATAGCGAAGATAAAATAAATCCTATCCGTGATTATCCCTGGTGGTGTTTTGTTTTGGAGTTTATACAAATATTTGAGAAAAGTGCTAAAACATATTGCTATTATTTGAATAAAATCTTAAGACATAACCTGTGAAAACCCAAAGAGGTCAACAAATTTAAAATGTCTATTACATTTTCTCAGCAGTTATTACATGGCAGATTTTTACTTTAACATTTAATGTAACTAATTCACTATCTTACCTGCCTCTAAATTCCTGTGACAGTTCACATCATGGATACTACTGACACTTTAGAGGAAGGAGAGAGATCTCTATCTATCTAGGAGATAGATAACAAGTCTTCTGTCTTAATAGGGAAATACCTCTTTCCCATCAAAAATGTGTTCTGAGGATGAAATCACTGAGAAAGGTGTTTCAGTACCTATTTCCGATTTATTTATGATACATTCTTGTACAGAAATGTGTAGCAACAAAGCTTGAATATTTGAGAATAGTTTTGCCAATTAAGTACTTAAATTTATTTAAGTCTGTTCTTTGTTAACTGGACTTGTTTTTGTTTTTCTTAAGCCCATTAACCCCCTGACATAAATTATGAATTTGCTATATGAAATTTCTTACATTCAAGTTATAGGAGTAGAAAATCAAAGTGCCAGTCAGATGGACTTATTTTGAATGACAGTAGGGGTTCTTTGTGTATTTTTAAAATACACATTTATATTATGTTTTAGTTAAACTTTTTTTGCTTTTTCACTGATCTTGATTGCATGTTTATTTAAGTAGTTTAATTAAAAAAATCTCTAAAATATAAATTGCTCTTTAAGCCTGAAATGTTTCAATTTTTTATTATAGGAAATGCTGAAGAAGTGTCATCTTTGCATGGAATCAATAGTACAAGCCAAAGATAGACAGGCTGCTGAAGCAAACAAAAATGCCAGCATTTTATTAGAGGAATTAGACTTGGAAAAGGTAATAATCTTCACATGTGAAAAATAACTACCTTTCTTCTCCTGCTTTTCTTTCCCCTAATTTGTGATCTATTGCTTTTGTTTTGTTTTGTCTTTTGCTTTATGTGTATGATTTTCCAGGTTTGGCTCAAAGAGTAGAGAGAATTATGAATATTTTAAATACTGTTAAGAGAATTTTCTTTGTAATTAAATTAACAAAATTTAATGTAGAAGTTACTTTGATCTAGAAGTTTAATTGACTTCTAGGTCAAAGTAACTTCTACTTAAGCGTCTTATGCTCAATTTTAATCTTATCAATTAGTGAACTCTAAATTCCCATCTAGTTACTTATTTCATTTATCCTAGACAATTTATTACCAACAGCTATATTAGAATACCAAAATACACTAACAAGGCATGACCAACCAAGGACATACAATGACTTGGTGGAATGTTTAATGACTACTTTTTTTAAAAAAATTTTTTTTTAAGATTTATTTATTTATGCATACAAGAACTTGGGTATAGGCCAGAGGTTTGGGGGTGTAGAGAGGCTTCACTGGAGACAAAGTGGGGAGCGGAACAGGCAGATCTACTGAAATACACTGCTGAGGGTAGCAACAGGCGAGACAGGAGAGGTCTGCTATGCCATGTGGGAAACTCCCTGGCCTGGGATTGAACTGTGCTGCAGTGACTGCTGCTAGCTTCCTAAAGCTGAGACTTAACCCCTTGCGCCACCAGGGAGGACCCAGTACATTTTTTTTTTAAAGATTTATTTACAAGCTGGGGTGTAGGCCAGAGGTGTGGGATGGTGAGAGGATTCACCAGAGACACGGAGCAGAACAGGCAGGTAGACTGAAATACGCGGCTGCAGAGGACGAGACAGGAGAGGTCTGCTGCATCATGTGGGAATCTCCTTGGCAGGGTATCAAACTCGTGCTGCAGTGGCTCTGGATGGCTTCATAGTGCTGCGCTTAACCTGTTGTGCCATCAGGGAGGCCCCCTAGTATATTTTCAAATGGATGATTTTTCTAGTACTTTTCTCTTTCATACTGACTACAACTTTATTCCCATCTATTGCCATGGGAAGTAAAATACTCCCAACATAAAGTTTAAATAGTCCCATAGCTGCTGCTTTAACATGTCCTGTCAGTAACTATTATACTATATAATAGAAATAAGTAATCATAGCAGGAAAAGAACTAGTTAGCATAGAAATTAGGTAATATTTTGCCACATTTAAATTTTTATAGTAAGATTAAAAATCCTATAAAATTTATCATGTACCACTTAAATTTATAATGGATATACAGTGATAATTAAAAGTGACCATACTTTTAATTTGAGTTAGGTATATTTACTATAATTGCTGATGTTAAGCTATTTATTTCATCTTGCATCAAGAAAATATAAATTATTCTAAAAATATTCTATTTTAAATACGAAAAGGCTCTTTATTTAAAATTTTGTTTTAGGCTCTGGTCAAACTAAAATTAATTTTGTTGGATATTTTGAAGTTTTAAAAGAATATGAGCACATTGAGATTTAATACTGTTATAATCTCTGTAAATTCTAATTGACCGCTTTTCTTATTTTCATTTAAAATTTAATGCCTACTAAATGCCAGGTTAATGTAATAAGGCCAAGTTGTGTGATACAATATGTATTATTTCAGTCCTCTCAGTAGAAGTATTATTACCTTTGTATTTCACAGATGGAGAAACTGAATATATGGGATGTTAAGTAACTTGCCCAAGCTACGCTAAGATTTGGACCCAATTCTTTTAAATTTAAATTCACTGCTTCCTTGTCCCATATTTGAAATAAGCTACTACCTCTTTTATTTCTTTCTGTAGTATTAAAATATCTTGTTTTTGTATTACTCTATTTTTAAATGTGCAATTCTAAATAATGTTCTTTTTCACATATTTCTGTGTGTTTTCTTTTTTTTTTTAAACATTTATTAATTTTTTTTAAGATTTTTTTTTTTAATTTATACATACAAGCTGGGGTACAGGCCAGAGGCGTGGGGCAGCGAGAGGGTTCACCAGAGACAGAATGGGGAGCAGAACAGGCAGATCAGAAGTACACTGCTGAGGGGAGCAGCGGGCGAGGCAGGAGAGGTCTGCCGCACCATGTGGGATTCTCCCAGGCCGGGCGTTGGACTCACGTCGCCACTGCCTACAGCTCCACAGCGCAGCGCTCAACCACTGCGCCACCGGGGAGGCCCTCTGTGTGTTTTCTTAAGAAAGCATTTCTATCTATAGCTAAGACATAGTTATCTATAAATATTTAAACAAAATCCTTAATTTTTCATGCCTCTGATGTTTATTACACAAAATAAATTTAGTGATTTATTGCCACTTGAGGCTAAAAGTGAGTAAGCTGCTTTTATAGGAGCTTTAGTTTTTTAAATTTTTTTCTTATTACAATAATGTGTTTCATTTCAAATGTGGAATATGAAAAATAACCAAAGAAAAATATATGCCATCATTGTAAAGTAACTAAAATTAAAAACATGGTAACTTAAGTCCATACCTCTACAAATTACTTGTAAGACTATTTAAGGAACGTATATCATCTGTCCACTAAAACCACTTCTTATCTCTCTGATCTTATTATTTCTCTTGGTCACATCAATCATTCCACCTAACCATTCTGTTTGCTCTTACTGTGTCTTCTGTCTTGAATGCCTCTTCAGAGATCTCAAACTCCTGTCTCCCTTCCATAAACACTCCTTTGCTTCTTTATTTTCTAATGTAAAGATAGACTGTATGCTGCTTAGTTATCTTGTTTATCTTACCACTAAAATGTATAAACTACAAAATGGTGCCTAGCATGTTGTAGGCACAATAAATATTTGCTAGGTGAATAAATAATCACATATATGGAAATGGTATCCTTTTTGAAAATCGAAGTCATGAATATATTACTTGTCTTTCCCTATCTCAATAGCTGATGGATATTGTCAGTTGATAGTGATTTAAAATGCCACAAAGCAAATTTGTTACCAGTTTTTGTCATTACAGATAATGTTGCAATAAATATCCTTATACTTATTTCCTTATATTTTGGTGCTTTTATTTCTATGAAATTTCTTCACTTGAGTCTGTGTATAGTTTTAAATTTGATGCCTTCCAGAATAGTTTCTTACTGTTATCAGCAATACATGAATGTTACTTTTTTGAATTCTCACTGGCATTTCTTAACCTGATGTTTATATTTTCAAGAACCTCAGTTTTAAAAGGAAGTCAAAAGGAACTTCTTCCAAATGTCGTTGCATATTTTTCCATAATATTAAAACTCAAAGGTGATAAATCTTATTCATAAATTAATTAGATGTAAATCGATTCTTCTGCCTGCACTGATACTTTATAGACTGTATTGAATGGGGCTGTTCCATGGAATTCCAGAAGCCTCAGCCATGTATTTGTTTAAAGTATTATGAGATTTGGGGTCTGGGTCTGACACAGTTTGGCTCACTAATTTTTACTTGTGATTTATAGCCAGGAAAATATACACTTTTTTTGCCTTTTGAGACAGTACATTCTGACTCCAACATTTCTGATTTAGTAATATTCCTTGGAGTTGGTCTTTTCTGGTATAAGTTGATGTTCTATTTGGATAACTTAATTGGTTGTATGAAATGCTGCTTTGAGCTGTCATTTTAATTTGATTAATAGGTTTTTGTAAAAACTGCTGAGACTGCTGCCCATCATGTATGTCAGATTTCTTTAACTTACTCGGAAAACATTTATATATTGAGTATTTACTATATGGAAGAGTCCTTGTTCTCTAAAGCAGTGTATCTGGTTGAGCAATGGAATCCTTTACAATTAATTGCTTGTTATCCTAGGATATTAACAAGTAGGTTATGTTTTTGACTGTTGGAATCCTTAGTAGATATTATTAGTCTGCTTCTTAGAAATACTTATTTAATCCCTCCATTTTATCACTTACTGTTTTTGTTTTTCCCTCCCCTTATCAACTTTCATAACTTTTTAGGGAGCTATGTAAGGTATATTTAAAATTTTTCTAATAAGTATTTTCAGTTGGGTTTTTTGTCACCACCTAAAGATTTTAATATCTTCATCCCACAGCTCAGTGTTACATATATCATTCTGATTATTAGCACCTGTGTTTTCAGTTTTACTCACTCTAGAATTCTATGTGTAACAGGCCTGACAGTTATCTGCCCACCGCTAAATTATAGGATCTCTTTATACTACTCCCCCTTCAACTGTTACTCTTTCTTTAGTCTCACCTAAATCCTACTAGTTTAATTGATTTTCCCACTTACCTAGACTAGTATTTTTTACCTTTTCCTTCATTCTGACTCCCAGTACATTCTCTCCTTCATTTAGTGAATGACATTGTATCCTGAAAGAGTAAGAAAATGAAAATATTGGGAAAAACTGCTAAAAGACATTCCTTACCCCATCTGTCTGTACCCACACATACTTCCCGCCAGTTACTAAGCAAGCTATGTGTAACCAATCACTTCATTTGTGAACTAGAGCTTAGCGGCCAGTTTTCCCTATTCTAGGGCATTGATGTAGCAATTCTTCTTTCTCATATAATTTTCTCCCCTCTCCTAGATCTTTTGATTCCTCCTACTCTTTCTCCCCAGTTTACAGCTACAAACCCCTTTCTTTGCTCCCCTTGACATCAGAAGTCCTTACCTGTTTTGACTATCTCTACTTCTTATTTTCACTTGCATCTATTCCTTCCAGGCTCTAGCTCCCACAGCTCCCACCAAAACAGCTTTGATGATCTCTAAGTGACTTTCATGTACCTAAATCCATTGATTACTTCTCTGTCATTATCTAACTATGCTTAATAATATCTGACATACTATGTTACTTGAGTTGATTATTCTACACCTTTGGTTTTTCTCTTACCTCTCAGTGTTCTTCCATGTATCCTTTGATACACAGTTCCTCCTCTTCTCCTCTGTTAGTTTGAGAGCCCCTTTACTCATCACATGATCATCTTTATTTACTGGTCAACTCATCCTGCTTCTTAACACTAAATATATACCAGCTGATTCCAAGATTATTTCTTTAAACCCAAAACTCTTCTCTAAACTCCAGTCTAATTAATCTAATTAGATAACTAATTAGACAGTTCTTATTTGTGTCCAAATGTGCACTCTTGATCTTTGTCTACTCTTAAGCCCACAACTCTTTACTCTCTCTTTAGCTCAGGCTAAACACCTAAAATATTATCCTTGGCTGTTTTCTATACTTCATTGTGTTGGAAAATCTTGTTGCCTTTGCCTTAGAAATGTTTCTGAAACCCTAATACCACTTTTTCACTTTTCATCCTTGTTCAAGTCATTAATATCATTTACCTGGTCTTCCTTACGATGTCATTGCCTTGCAGTCTATTCTCTGTAATAGCACTTAGAGTGATCCTTGTCAGTCCAACCCTATAGCTCTTCTGTTCAAACCTATAGTGCCATTTCCCTCAGAGTAAAAGATAAAGTCTTAAATACTTTACCAAACCTTAGGTGATCAAACCCATGATACCTTCTCTGAAAGTCATTTTCTACTGTTCTTAGCCACACTGACCTATTGAAGCATGCACACAGCTTGTGTACTGGCAGTTAGTTCTCTTTGTCTGAAATACTTCCAGTTGTTCAGATGTCCCCCTGATTATCTTATTTAAAATAAAAAAAATCCTTGTTTGTCCCCAATTCACACTTCTCTTCCCCTGCAGTGTAGTCATGTTTTACATACTACTTAATACCTTTTTAAATACCTTTCAATACCTTTATAAAAGCTATGTATTTGGTTAAAATAATAAAAATATTAAAACTATATAATGTACTTATTACGTGTAACATCTTTAGTCACCCGCCCCACCGAATATGTTTCATGTGGGCAGGGATATATTTTGTCTGGGTTACTGATAGGTAAGTACTAAAAGACTAGGACCATGCTTAATACCTAGCAGATTACCAATACATTTTTGCTGAGTCTTACCCTTCCCTTCCTGTTACACCTTTATCTCTTTTTATGCTACTGATTATCACTACTCTTTATTCAGAAGTGAAATCTTGTCACTTCTGGCTTCTCACTTATTTTTTCTTCCCATTACCTATACCCATCGAATGAGTTACTGCAGTAAATTACTTTAATCCAGTGCATGACGCAAATATCTTGTACAAATCAGCTATCATCACACTTCAGCTCAACTGTGTCAATGTCTGTGTGAACCTTCTGTTCAGTCCTTTCCAACTTAATCATTCTTATCAAAAGTCTTGAAGTAAACTTCATAATAATCTTCTTATATGAATAAATATTTTTTCCTGGCACCTTTTGCTTTCAGTATAACCCTCCTCCATTCCATTGTAATTTTTCCAAAGTTATAATAGTTTTCTAATATGTACGTGGGATAGCCTTACTCCTTTCTCTCAAACCCTGTCTTTTCGCTGGCTGCATGGGAAATTCCAAACATTCTCTTTATTTTTCCAGGTTTAGCACTCACTGTGTTTATTTATTACTCATCTCACCCACTTTTATTCCCAATTTGCAAATGTTATTTCTTTAGTCTGGACTGTGTGAAATTCAATCTCATGTTAAAAATGCTTACCTTTCAAATGTCACTTTTGTTTCTTAAACCTCAGGTAGAAATTACAATATGGGTTAAGGCCCTTTCCCTTTCTACAATAAGGTTATTATACAACTTGGCCTCTTCAAGGTCCCTCATTTCTTCATATGAACTCACACCATATAGTAGTCTCCTGGTAAATAAAATGAGATCTAGGCATATGAGAAAATAAAGTATGTGAAACTGAATTCCTAACTTTGTTCGTCTGTATCTCCAGACTTACTTGTATCCTTGCAATTTAGTTATTTGGTTTTCATCTCTTCTCTTTGGGACCATGTATTCAATTACCACTTCCTCCATACGCCTTTCTTTATTTTCAGTATCTGTTATTTCATTAACTCTTAACCCACTGCCTACAAAGAATAAAACTGTACCTCAAACAGTGTTTGTTTGCTTTTACAAATATCTTTAACAGAATAATGTCTTGTTGACTGTACTTTTTTTTTCACTTTTTAATCCTTAACTCAGAAACATTTGCCTGATACCAGACAACTCCAGTCAACTATTTCACAGATCATTAATGGCATCTTAATTGCCAGATCCTTCCCCCCCCCCACCCCAGTTCTTACTGATACTTGTGGTACTTACCAGGGTTGATTTGCCTTCCTTCATGAAGTTCTTTTCCCATAAAAGTCCTTTCTTCTGATTGTTATCATCTCCTAGATTATGGACATAATATGCCTCTGGAGGTATTCTTGTTCTCCTTTTAGATATATGAGAGCCCAGCCTTTCCTCATCTCTAGTTCCCCCCCCCCATCCTCCCCCTTCACACACACATAGTTAAAACTTCTTCCCTGTGGCAATCTCATTTAATTCAGTAACTCAGCTACTATCTACGAATATTATGTACACCCATACTTGTTTAATTCTGCTTACTTTTAGAGTTCCATGCCTGGTAGGTTCTTTTGCAGCTGCAGTCTGAGATCTCTCCTCCCAAAAGATAGTTTTCCTAGGATTTCTGACTTTGCGCCCTCCATTTTGCGAAATCTAAATTGGAAAAGGTAGTAAAATTTACAAGAGCATCAAAACAACCTAAGAACTTCAGAATTTAAACCTAGGAATGATGATTAACTAGCCTTTAGGACTAAAAGCTGATAATCCACTCTTATTGTAGCCAGGCCCCTGCAGACTGAATGCTGTAAGGCCTAAAACAATTGCATATCTAAGACCCAGCCACACCAACTCACTTACTACTACCCCAGCCCCCATTTCTTTCTTTCTATCTCTTTGTCTCTCTCTCTCTCTCTCCCTCTTATGAAAGCCACCTTTCTGAGTTAAACGTTTCTTTTTTTTTTTTAATTTTAGCCTCCCTGCCCCCCTCCCCCCCCCCCCAATGTGAGACACCATAACTCTTATCTTTGGGCACATTTTAAAACGCCAGTAAGATCAAAAACCCATTTGGCTGTGATGTCGATTTTTGGAGTCAATGGAGAGTAGGGTCCTTAGGCTCACTCTGGGAAAGGTTTCACCAGAGCTCCCCTTTTACCAGCACGCAGTGAGTTTCCCAGGCAAGTGAGTTTCCCATGAGACAGAGATGTTAATTATATTTAAAGAGCAGCTTTATTAGGGAGAGAGACAGAATAATAAAGAACACTTGCACAGACACAAGTGGGCAGGAATAGCTGCCCGGAAGGGAGAGGCCTGCATGGTTGCAGGCGGGCAGCCTTGAGGAGAGCTGCCTCTGCTGAGGGAGGCCAGTAAATAGAAGCCCCAGCACTGGACAGGTCATGGGCAGGCAGGAAGGCTGCTGCCCTGCAGAGACAGAGTTGGTGGAAAGAAGCGCCTGCGTAGTAACAGTTGGGCAGGAGTGCTGCCCCCTGTCATTGTAGAGATTGCCCTGAGATAGTCTCTTTGGGAGGGGCTCACACCTTCCAGGAGTGCTTGGTTTGTTGTTAATCATGTAGGATTAGAAAAGGACCAGAGATCTTCCTGACACTCTATATACTCCCTATAACTTCTGACACCTGCTTGAAGTGATTATGTTAATCCCGTCTACCCCCACCTCCAACTCTTGGCATTGTGTGAGCCAGGTTCTGGTCTTGTGATGTCTCCTTTAGGATTTTTATTTTTCCTCCATCAGTTGCTTCGTAAGTCTTGAACTTGTTATTTTAATGCCCCAAAAGCTATTTCCTGTACCTTCGAAAGGTTTTTCTGTCCATACAGATATGATATAAAAAAAGTTTTGTCATTCCTAAATCTGAATTGGAGAAACATCTATCACTACAATTTCTTTAAAAATGTTTCTCTGGTACGCCCTTCATTCCCATATCCACTCTTCCACCTTATACTTAGCATTCAAAATGAGAGCTACAAAGGATAGCAGCAGTTCTCCCTCACTGGAAAGCAGACAGTTGAGATAAAAGGTTTCCTGAGGACAGAGAGCATCATTAAAGCAAGACCCAAATGAACAGTCACTCAGTCAGTTCCTTTTTTCAAAAATCACCAATCAGGCGTTACTCCTCCTCCCTTGCAGTGAACTAGGGAGTGAAGGTCATGGATTACTTTGTTCTTCCTAGTGCATCTGAAAGGTCAAATGCTTCTCCTTTACTGGTCTTCCTAGTAGTGTTCCATTTGTTGTCATTATAATCAATTTTGCAATGGAAATTATTTAACTTATATTTTCATTATAGACAGTCATTTTATAGAATAAATCGTTAGGAAAAACAGTTTGTAATTTTTTTAGGAGGTTTCCAAATAATCTTTTCTAAAATGTAATACCTATACCCACAACAGTCAAGTAAGTGCTACTCTCAAGTAAACCTTGAGAATAGTATAGGAAGTACCTTTTGGGACTCAGAATAACAAGTGAAGTTAAAGACTTTCTTTCTGTTCAGTGAGGATGGGTTTTTGATACTTTTGAGTACCTCTGGAAGGTCAGCAAAAATTTCTAGGGGATACTTTGAAGATCTTCACCCTCTGTATTTATTCTTTCCTGAAATCCATCTGCACAGAAGTATCACTGTTCAACAGATTCTCCTTAACTGTTTCCCTCTCCAGAAACAAAAGATTTGTCTTTCACCTACCAGAATGTATTACGGTGTTTTGCCCTAGGGTATAAAAACTTTTCAGCACTTAACCAGTGTAATTTGAAAGGCAGGCTTGTCTAGCAAAGTAAACTTAAAAAATGAAGTCAGACCTTTTCTGTTGAAAAGTAAGGCTGATTTGGATTATGAGATTGTCTTTATAGACTGATTTCATTAGGTTATCGCATTTCCACAAACATAGTAAGTTTTGACATACATATTTAAAATACATGCAAAATACACAGGAAGTTAGATATGTAGTTTGAAAACATCTTTTAGAGAGTATGTAAAACAAAAGTACTAGAGAGGATTTTCCTACTTCATCAACAAAAAACATAGAATAATTGAAATAGCTTTTAAAAAGATGTTATTGGACTTTTAAGTTCTTAATTTTCTTTTTTTTTTTAAGATTTATTTGTTTATGCATACAAGAACTGGGGTGTAGGCCAGAGGTGTGGGGTGGTATGAGGATTCACCCGAGACAGAGTGGGGAGCAGAACTGGCAGACGACTGAAATGCACTGCAGAGTAGAGCAACAGGAGCAGTCTGCTGCACCATGGGGTCAGCTCCCTGGCCAGGGATCTAACTGTGTGCTGCAGTGGCTGCTGATAGTTTCATGGTGCTGAGACTTAACCCCTTGAACTACCAGGGAGACCCTGTCTTTATTTTCATTTATGATCATCATAGTAATTTTTGCAGTGGAACCTTTATGTTTTCACTAGTGGTAGAATAAATTATTTGAAAGTTTGTAACTTCCATGGTAGACTTTTCGTATAACCTTTTCTAAAATACAAATACTTATACCCAGCAGTCTAGAAAACAACTCATTTTCCCAAACTTTGCTGGTGTCTTTTTTAATTTTGCCCAGTTAATGAACCAGTGTTACTTGCTATTTTAGTTTATATTTCTTTAAGTGATTATGAAGCTGTATATCTGTTTATCACTCACCCATTTTAATAGTTGTAGTTAATCACTAATTTGATCTTTACATTGAAAAATACCATTTTCTATTTATAGTAATTTCAGTATGATCCTGATTAAACTAGATGACTTGAATTTTATGATATCCCAGTATACACTTACGATAAAATTTTATGTTGCAACTTTTGTCTAAGGTGAAATCTAGTGTTATAATTCTGTTTTATTGACCCTTACAGTTAAGAGAAGAAAGCCGGAGGCTAGCTTTGGCTGCCAAAAGAGAAAAGAGAAAGGAAAAGAGAAGAAAGAAAAAAGAGGAACAGAGAAGAAAACTAGAAGAAATTGAAGCCAAAAATAAAGAAAATTTTGAACTCCAAGCTGCTCAAGAAAAAGAAAAGCATAAAGTTGAAGGTATTTTCTGTTAGCCAAATAGTTTGTTTCATGTCTTCCCCAAAATAAGTTACTTAAAGTGAAAATAGATTTCTAAGTTATGCTTTTTTATATGTTTCATTCCCACCCCAGCTTTTTATTATGAAGAACGTCAATCTTATAAAGCAAAAGAATGATAAAACAAATATCTGAATATCTTCGAGCTGAATTTAAAAAATAAACATTTTACCCATATTTGCGTTATCTTTTTCTCTCTAAATATGTATACATATTTTTCTGAGTCATTTGTAACTAATTTGTATACACATCCTGACATTATACTTATAAAGTTATGTAACATACATTCTAAGAATTTCATTTGCCTAATCACAATAAAATTTCATAATACCTAAAAAATTAACAATAATTCTATAATATTATCTACAATTCTGGTTTTATTCAGATTTTTCTCTCAAGTGAAGGGATTATATTTCACTAGGTTCTAACTAAAAGATTATCTGAGATGCATATATTGTGAAGTTGCCATTGTCACTGTACCACTGAATCATTGCCACTGAATTGTGAACGCAGTGTACAGTGTGTTAATTTCCCGCCCCTTTTATATTTTTCCATTTTTTTGAAGTTTGATTATAAACTGTGTACAGAATGTAAAAGCACCTCCCAGTAATTCAATAGGTATTTCCCAGAAAAAGAATAATATTTTTAAAAGCCACATTATCATATTCAAGAAATTTTAATAATTATTTAATTTATAATATGCCATACATAGCCCTACCTATTTCCTAAATGATTCCCAAAATAGTCTTTATAACCCCCTGCTATGCATTGTTTAGAACTTAAAAGAGAGGAGAGTAGATCAGTTCTGTCCATCTCATTTAATGAATAATAGAATGACTATGGCTTTATGTGTAATAGTCACAAAGTAACATAAGTTTGCTGTTCTCCAGATGCTTAAATAAGCTAAATATATAAGAACACTTAGAACTTGCTAATTCAGTTTTGTTTCTTTTACAGAT
This sequence comes from Scalopus aquaticus, assembly GCA_004024925.1. Classification (NCBI taxonomy): domain Eukaryota; kingdom Metazoa; phylum Chordata; class Mammalia; order Eulipotyphla; family Talpidae; genus Scalopus; species Scalopus aquaticus. The sequence continues at coordinate 117,466 of PVIJ01000503.1, read as the reverse complement.
GAGCCTGAAGTCTTGACAGAGCCTCCAAGTGCCACAACCACTACTACCATAGGTATATCTGCAACCTGGACAACTTTGGCAGGTTCCCATGGAAAAAGAAATAATACCATAACAACAACCAGTTCAAAGAGGAAAAACAGGAAAAATAAAATTACTCCAGAAAACGTTCAAATTATATTTGATGATCCACTACCAATTTCATACAGTCAGCCAGAGAAGGTGAATGGAGAGTCCAAGAGCAGCAGTACCAGTGAGAGTGGGGACAGTGATAATATGAGGATCAGCAGCTGCAGTGATGAAAGTAGTAACAGCAACAGCAGCCGCAAGAGTGACAATCATTCAGCTGCCGTAGTTACTACCACTGTGACCAACAAGAAGCAACCATCAGTTCTGGTTACGTTTCCAAAGGAAGAAAGAAAATCTGTTTCTGGCAAGACTTCAATAAAGTTAGTTAAAATTTTTATTTTTATTGTTTATACTATCCTTTTATAGTACCTTGTTGCTGATTTTTTTAGTAAAGCAAAGCAAATTGACAAATTGGAAAAATATGGTTAAAGAGGGCACAGTTTCATTTAAGTTAAGAATAAGCTATTTTGTAGATTTTGTATTAGTGAAAGGTAAAATTATTTTTACTCTGTATTTCTTCACTTTTGTTACTAAACGTATTGCTCTTGAAAATATTATTTATGGTTTCTCAGGGATTATTTATTGTGATTCATCTCTGCTGTATTTGACCTCTACATAGTATCTTAAAAATTGGCTCTTCATATTAAGCTAAGCGTTGAAGAAAGCCATAAAAAGGGTCTTCCTTTGTTCTCCATATTTATTCCAAAAATAAATAAAATAATGGAATAGACTGCCTTATCCCTTAATTCTACATATGTTCTACACTTTATGTACTTTTTCTCTCTGTGTTAGATTGTCAGAGACTATCAGTGAAGTGACCAGTAATTCTTTGTCTACTTGCACAAAATCTGGTCCATCTCCCCTTTCCTCTCCAAATGGGAAGTTAACAGTAGCGAGTCCTAAGCGTGGACAAAAGAGGGAAGAAGGATGGAAAGAAGTTGTAAGAAGGTAAGTGATTATTTATTTTTTTTCCTCATTCTCTTTCTGTGGTCTATTTCACAGTGAAGCATGGTTTACCTTACAGTCAAATTCCTCCAAAGGTTATAAACTGGTGGCTCAAGGCTGAATCTTGCCAACAGAGACAACCTATACCATATTTTGGATTTTTTTTTTTTTAAGTATATGGTAATACTTTTTAAATTGGGAGATTTGGAAAGGTTGATGATTGTGGTGTCTGCCTGACCCCACCCCATAAATATTGGTATTTGGTAGAGAACTAATCTTTCTCTTTTTTTGTCTTTTTACATTTTAAAAGGACAGGTTTATTAGGAAAAGGAGAAAAAGAGAGACACCTGCATAGTCACAGGTGGGCAGGAGAGCTGCCACTCCTGTTTTGCAAAGGGAAAAGGTTTGTGAAAAGAAATACCTGCATAGTCACAGGTGGGCAGGAGAGGAACCTGCAGAGATACAGGCAGGCAATCTTGGGAAGAAAACTTATGTTATTTAAGGTTGACGGTATCTTGTTCAACTTTCTAATCTCAGAGCTCAATATGTAGTGTCTATTATGTACTTGTAAATATTGATAAATGAATAAGTGTTGGTTTTAAACTACTCCTGTCATAAGACACCTTTGTCAAAGATTTTAGTACTAAAATACTTTATTATATTTTGCATAGGATTCTTAAAATAATATGTATCAAAAAGTAGATCAGTATCCCTGACACACTGAAAGGTGGTGTCTCAGAAAGGATATACTCTGTTATAAGTCTTTGATAACCTATTTTTTAAAACTTCTCAGAAATATCATCAAAAGATTAAACTTTTGCTTTTTTGAAGCTATAATGAACCAAGTTTATTGCTGTTAATTTTAAAATGCACTATACAGTTTATTTTGGACCAAAGCCTCTCCCTACCCCTCATCTCTACTTCTTTACTTCTGTGTACGTTTCACACACAGTCAAACTCACTTATTTACATTATACATCGTCTGTTGAAATCACAATAATAGCATTCTCTATCTACACCAAAGTCAGGTAATTCACTTTTTCTGCATACATTTTGTATTGTGGTATACAAGAAATTTTAAACTAATTTGAAAATAACTCTCACTATTAATGCCCTTTAGGAAAAAGGAATTCTCAAGTTACTTAATATGTATGTGAAAGGGGCAAGAAATTATTTATCTCACGTCTTATCTTTTAAAATATGTAGCAATTTAATATTCTAAATAATGTATTCATTAAGCATAATTGACTACTTCTCTTTATTGAGTTATACTGTTTATTTTAGAAGTATTCCTTAATTTATACTAGTCAGAAATTTATATATACCTTTACTAAATCTGATTGTTAAAATTGTAATGTGATTTTGCAAGTGTCAGATGGATTTTGCTTTTCTCAAATTAGAATGAACTTTTTCCCCCTCATACTACTAAACATCCATTAGTGAGTTTCCATATTTGTAATCATTTTAATCCTTTCGATTCCATAGGCTTGATTAGATGCCTCAGCTAATGTGTTTCTGTGATAATCCGTTTGTACACTCCTCACGTGGTAGTGTAGTTTTCTTAGTTGTTATTTACAAATCAATATATGTGGGCAGAAATCCATGTGTATCTTACTTGCCATTAGTGTGTCTATATAGGATGTGCTTCACAGACACTAATGAAGGATGAAAGTCAAAAGCAAGCTATGGAAACTTTATCTAATCCATCCATCTGTCCATCCTATTTTCTTTTTATCCTATAGAGTGACAATAGATAGAAGAGGCTTATTCAACAGAAATCTGTTCTGTTTAGTTTCTAAATAAGTTTACAGAAACTTTAGTAGTACTCTGTCCACTTATTTTTAATCACAACTACTGATACTAATGATTTATTTTAATTTATCCTTGCAACTGTGATACAGGTCAAAGAAAGTATCTGTTCCATCAACTGTGATATCCAGAGTGATTGGAAGAGGAGGCTGTAATATTAATGCTATCCGGGAGTTCACTGGTGCACACATAGATATTGATAAGCAGAAAGACAAGACAGGAGACCGGATAATAACTATAAGGCAAAAATTTGTCCCTTACGTTTTCTTCCTTTGTGTTTCATTCCTCTGTAGTTTAATGAGATATAAGCATTGGAAATATGGAACTTTGTATTTAATAGCATACTTTTTAAAATGGGAATTTGATTGTTATTAATCTCTACAGTTTTTTCTGTAATTCATATATTTAGAAAATATTTCAAAGGGCTTTAAAGGAATTTTTATTTTGTGTTTATCTGGCAAAGGTTTAGATAATCTTTTACTTACATAAACTCTTCATGTGACATTCTTAATTTATTCTGAGACCTTCCATGGAATGGGCTTCTAACACATATTAAACAGAAGATTTATATTTTTCTCTTAAATTAGCATTTGAAGTTTGTTATTCTGAGATTGTGTTTTTAGAATACTGGCTCAGTAACAGACTTATATCTAATGTGGATATTTATCTTGTATGTGTCTGTGCCTGAATAACGCTGAAATAAAGATGTTATTCTAAGAAATCGTAAGTTTGCTTGTAAAAGGCAGGTACTCCTTTTCAGTAATAGGAGGACTCATAGTTATATAACCTTCCTCAAAAGGAAGGAAACTATTAACATTTTCTACTCATACTCCTATCTTGTTTTTCTCTTTTTCGAAATAGTTGAGCAATCACAGCTTGCTTATCTAGAGAAAAGAAAAGCAAATAACCTTGCTAAGACCTCTTAGGGTTTCTGCAAGGCTTTCTTTACCATTAAATATTTTCCTGAAGATCCAACACTAGGGTTTGACCTTACAGCCATTGTTGGCGGTATCAGGATTCCTCCCACATTTTGAGATCCCTTTCTAGAGGAATTTTAATAATCAGTCTACCAATAGAGAATAGTTAATAGATACACCATGGATGGGTTCTAAAATACTGTTTCCTTACTCAGTTTTATTATTTTCCTTTTTTAATTGTATTGCTTTTAGTATTGATCAACTGTTTAACTTTACAGCAATGTTATGAATTACATCAAAGCCTAACATGTATTTTACAGTCTAAATTATTTCTTGGTCTCTGGAAACAATAGTAAAATGAATTTTTGGAAGATAAATCATTTATTTTTCCTTTGAGAAATACAGTTGTGTGTCAGGATAGTTGCTTTGTTTGCAAAGTACCTCAGGAATGGTCAGGAAAGTGCTACTTTTATTATCTGTTCTCTGTATTTATGTGTACAACACACAATTGAATTTGTACTTTTCATATTAAAAGGAAAATTGGACCTAATTTTTTTTTTTTTTTGGTCAATTCATAGAGGTGGTACTGAATCAACACGACAAGCGACTCAGTTGATCAATGCTCTGATAAAGGATCCAGACAAAGAAATTGATGAACTTATTCCAAAGAATCGTTTGAAAAGCTCCTCAGCAAATTCCAAAATAGGGTCATCAGCACCTACCACCACTGCTGCTAATAGTTCCTTAATGGGAATTAAAATGACGACTGTAGCTCTGTCATCAACATCTCAAACTGCCACAGCACTCACTGTGCCTGCAATTTCTTCTGCATCTACTCACAAAACCATTAAGAACCCAGTGAATAATGTGAGGCCTGGTTTTCCAGTTTCTCTTCCATTAGCATATCCTCCTCCACAGTTTGCACATGCTTTGCTTGCTGCTCAGACTTTCCAGCAGATCCGTCCACCAAGGTTGCCCATGACCCACTTTGGAGGTACTTTTCCACCAGCTCAATCCACTTGGGGTCCTTTTCCTGTCAGGCCTTTGAGCCCTGCCAGAGCTACTAACTCGCCTAAGCCTCACATGGTGCCTCGCCATAGCAATCAGAATAGCAGTGGTTCTCAGGTGAATTCAGCAGGTTCTTTAACTTCAAGTCCAACAACTACAACCAGTTCATCAGCTTCAACGGTGCCTGGTACATCTACAAATGGCAGTCCAAGTTCACCTTCCGTCAGAAGGCAGCTTTTTGTCACAGTTGTGAAGACATCCAATGCCACAACCACAACAGTCACAACCACAGCAAGCAACAATAGCACTGCACCCACAAATGCCACATATCCTATGCCTACTGCCAAAGAACACTACCCAGTATCATCCCCATCTTCCCCGTCACCACCAGCCCAGCCAGGAGGGGTTTCCAGAAACAGTCCTTTGGATTGTGGAATGGCATCTCCAAATAAAGGGGCATCTTCCTCTGAACAGGAAGCAAGTAGTCCACCAGTAGTAGAAACAGCAAACAGTAGACCTCCAAACAGCAGCAGTTCTTCTGCGAGTTCATCAGTTCATTCTACTCAGCAACAACCTCCGGGATCAGTTTCTCAGGAACCAAGACCACCTCTTCAGCAGTCTCAGGTTCCTCCCCCGGAAGTTAGAATGACTGTTCCTTTAGCAACAACAAGTTCTGCTCCAGTGGCGGTGCCTTCTACTGCCCCAGTGACTTACCCTATGCCTCAGACACAAATGGGATGTTCCCAGCCTGCTCCTAAAATGGAAACCCCTGCTATTAGACCACCCTCTCATGGCACAACTGCCCCTCATAAGAATCCAGCTCCAGTGCAAAACTCATCTGTTGCCGTCCTCAGTGTCAATCACATTAAAAGACCTCACAGTGTTCCCTCTTCTGTTCAGCTACCTTCGACCTTAAGTACACAAAGTGCTTGTCAAAATTCAGTACATCCAGCAAATAAGCCTATTGCTCCCAATTTCAGTGCTCCTTTACCATTTGGGCCCTTTAGCACATTGTTTGAAAACAACCCTACTTCTGCTCATGCCTTCTGGGGAGGATCTGTTGTTTCATCTCAGTCAACACCAGAATCTATGCTATCAGGAAAATCCTCATATTTGCCAAATTCAGATCCTTTACATCAGTCTGATACTTCCAAAGCTCCAGGTTTTAGACCACCATTACAGAGACCTGCTCCAAGTCCCTCAGGTGAGTTCGTATTTTATGACATTATGACCTGCTCATTTACCCACTGATAGGAAAATTCTTCATCATTTTCTAGTTTTACTCTATGGCTGGGCATCTGAACAGAAATTGTTGTATTCAGTTTACTCAAATGTTCTAGTGAATATTATATGTTTTCAGTATGGAGTTTTTTTTTTTCCTTCTTAGAAACTGCAGTGCATTTTGTCATGAATTCTCCCTAAATAAATTTCATCAGGCATATTTTTCTCTCAAAATGAAAATATATATATATAGAGAGAGAGAGAGAGAGAAAGAGAAAGGCAGTGCCACCAAAAATTTGCTTTTATTTCAAATAAAATACAACATTTTTAAATTTTAATTTCATTTCTGATTGCAAATTTTTTAAATTATGAGGAAAATTTGGAGCAGCATGGTTAAACAGGTAGCCATTTGCCATGTATATCATTTGAATTTAAATGAAATTTAAGATTCTCAGTAAAAATGGCCATATTTCAAAAGCATAATAAGTACATATGCTTGGCTAGTGAGTACTATATTGGACAGTACAGCTATCAAGTACATTCATTATCATAGAAATTTCTTTTGGGCAATGATGATTTTTATAGGGGATATAAAAATTTGGTTATGAGTGATTGTTTCTTTTTTATGATTTTTTGATTTGAAATAATTTCATATCTACTTATTTCTATAACATGTAAATAAAATGTTACGAACATACCGAGCAAATATTTTTCATGGGGCTTAATTGAACTGTTTATGTTGTGCTTTCAACAACAATTTCTCTTTTAATACTAAAACAGAATCAATATAGATATTAAAATATCATTATATGCTAATACATTGAAATGCTTTTATATTTTTATAATAGTTGGAATTTAGTGAAAATACTGCACTTTTCAAAAATGTGACATCTAGGTAATAGGTTGAGAAAGACTAAAATTAAGATTTAGGGGAAAAGAATGTATTATTTTTTGAAAGGTACAGAACCAGGCCTGCCTCTATTAGGGTGTTAGGGAGTTTATGGACAATAGAGTAGAGCCAAAATTAGCATTGAGGTTTAAGTTGAGAATCCATCAGACTTGTTAGAATTAGAATATTCATTCTTTTATATTACAAAATAAGCATTTGGGGGGAAATGTGATACATTTGCTATAGTTGATACATTATTAATTAAAATCTGTAGTTTACATTAGGGATCCTCTTTGTTTAGTACAGTTTTGTGTTTTTTTTGTCAAATACACTGTGTTATGTATCTACCATTAAAGTAACATGCAGAATAGTTTCATTGCCCTGAAAATCCTTTATCTCATCTCTTTCTACTCCCTTCTTAGTCCCTGGCAACCACGAATTCTTTTTGCTACCTATATAATTTTGCCTTTTTCAGTCATATAATTGGAAAGACATCATTTGTATTTTCTCCCAAATCTCTTCCAGATTCTAATTTTCATTTCTCTTTATTTTCCTAATTCATTTTGTGTGCCATGGTTTTCTTTCTTGCTTAACCAACTTTTCTAATGTAAATAATTTGAACACTTACGTTTTACACTCAGCTCTGTTTGTATGGTTTGTTTTGAGAAAATATTAAACTACTTAAAATTTTAAGGAACAGAATAATAAACACTGTATGTTCCCTCATTTATATCCTCCTACTGCTTACATCTTTTCAAATTATCCTTCTCTCCCCTCTTCCCTCTTGGTGTTCCCCCCACCCCTCCCTTTTCTCTTGTCTTTCTCTCCCTTCTTCATCCTTTCATCCTTTCTTTGACTTCTTTCCCTCTATCTCCTTCCTTCTCCTTGCCTTCTTTTTTTTTTTTTTTTTTACAGTTTTCTTTTTTTTTTAGATTTATTTGTATGTACAAGAACTGAGGTGTAGGCTAGAGGGTGCAGAAGTTGAGAGGATTCACCATAAAGAGAATGGGGAGCAGAACAGGAGGATCTACTGAAGTACACTGCTGAGGGGAGCAGCGGGTGAGACAGGAGAGGACTGCTGAGCCATTTGGGTCAGCTCCCTGGCCAGGGATCTAACTCTGCTGCAGTGACTGCTGATAGCTTCATAGTGCTGAGACTCAACCCACTGCACCACCAGGGTGACCCTCCTTGCCATCTTTTGTCTATTCATGAGGTCAATTTCAGACATGATACTTTGCACTTCAGCATGCATCTTCCAAAATAAGCATATTTGCCTTCACAGGTATACCATTCTTACTAACCCATATAGTTAACATTAATTTAGCAATAACATTCAATATACAGTACCATTATTCTAAACACATTATTTATGCCTCAGTGTGTCTTCTTTTTTCTTCTATTGTTCCAAGGTCTAATCAGAGTTTATACATTGTTTCAGACTGTTTATGTCTCTGGTCTACCCCCATCTAAACTATCTTAACAATAGCTTTGGAGAATCTGTTTGACATGAAGAATGGCCCACGTTTCAGATTCATGTTTTCTCAATCCATGATTTATTCTAACTTCTCTGGCAGGAACACTAAGTGATACTTTATTTTTTAATTAATTTTTTTTGACTGATTTATTTATGCGTACAAGAAATGGGGTGTAGGCCAGAGGTGTGGGTGGTGAGAGGATTCACCAGAGACAGAACGGGGAGCAGAACAGGCGGATCTACTGAGGTACACTGCTGAGAGGAGCAGCGGGTGAGGCAGGAGAGAGAGGTCTGCTGCACCATGTGGGAATCTCCCTGGCCGGGGATCGAACTCGTGCTGCAGTGGCTGCAGATAGGTTCATAGGCCGTGACTTAACCTGTTGCACCAGCAGGGGGGCAGCTAAGTGATGTTTTAAACCTCACGCTGCATTACATGAAGAGGTACTCAATGACAGATTTTCCCATATTGGTTAAGGAAAGTATGGCTACTTAGTTTAGGTGCTTGTCATTAGAGTCTCATCATAGGATGATGGTTCAGTTATCTTTTCCCCCCTATTTTTTATTTTAAAGACATTTCTTAATAGCAGTCTCAGGACATAAACAAAATTGAGGAAAGTACAGATATCCCACATATTCCCGGCTCACACACAGGCATGGCTTCTGCATATTAATAATTCTCCACTAGAATGGTATCTTTATGACAGTTGATGAACCTACATTAACATATCCATTAACATATCACCAAAGCTCATAACCTTGGTGTTGTACATTCTGTGGGTTTGATTGAATGTCCGTGGACTGTATCCACCCATTAATGTATCAAAAGAGTATATTTTCAGCGTCCTAAAAATCATGTGTTTTGGCTTATTATTCGTCACTCTCCCCCTTAAATTTGTTAAAGATATGTTTTTATATAACTCCTTGGCCATTAACTCTGTCAAATTTCAATATTTATTACTGTAAATATACATGTATTCCATAATAGCCAATAAAAGATCAAATGTTAAAATTAAATATGAATGATTTTCCTTGATAGTAAATTCCTTTTTGTAATTATTTTTATAAAATAAAAGCAATAATGAGGAATAAATGGACTTGAAATGAGTAAGAAATAATCATTTTGAAAATTTTAAATTTCTGAATATATTTGGAAACTTCAAATTTTAGATTTTGTATAATTTTTAGGGGTAATTATTATAAATTATGATGATCTTCTATATTATAGGTATTGTCAATATGGACTCGCCATATGGTTCTGTAACACCTTCTTCTACACATTTGGGAAACTTTGCCTCAAACATTTCAGGAGGTCAAATGTATGGACCTGGGGCACCACTTGGAGGAGCACCCGCAGCTGCTAACTTTAACCGACAACATTTTTCCCCACTTAGTTTGTTGACTCCATGTTCATCAGCATCAAATGGTGAGTATTACTGTACTTCCATAAAAAAAAATTATATATATTATCTTAAAAATAAAGGGGTTTGTATATTTTTACTTTGGATTTTTAACTTTCAAACACCGTTAAAATTTTAATATGTAATTTGTATTTTTGGCAATCTATAAAACTTGGAAGGATTTCAGTAGAATTTCCAGGTTTTAAAACTATTGAAATCAACCTCTGTTTATGCCTACATATTACTATTTATTAATAAGGAGAATCTTTTTTTTTTAATTTAATCCTGTTGTACCAACTGTTGATGTGCATTTACTTTTAGGTGTTTTTTTGTTTATTTGTTTGTATTTTAATTGTGGTAACAGGTTTCCAACACTGTGATTGAAAGGCACCTCTTCAGATTCATGTCACCATACCACATTCTCCATCAGAGCATCTTCAGCCCTCCACCATAGTCCATTGTCCCCATTCTCTTCCTGTTTACCCCTTTTTCCCACCCCATCTTTTAGCATCAATTCCACAGTCAGATTTCTAGGGTTTATTGTTTTAGTTTTATGTGACACTTGTATTTCTCTACATTATACCTATAAATGACACCATCTGGTATTTCTTTTCCCTCTAAATGACATCACTGGACATTATCCCCTCCAGTTTGATGCACATTGCCATAACTGTCAAGCAAGATTCTTTTTTTTTTAATATCTGAATGAGTATTCCATGGTGTGTATATGTTTTTATAATCTCCTCTGACTATGGGCACTTAGGTTGTTTCCATATCTTAGCAATTATAAATAGGACTGCAGTAAATATAGGAATGCATCTTCCCCTTCAAATTAGTGTTTTGCAGGCCTCCCTGGTAGCACAGGACTGCAGTAAATATAGGAATGCATATTCCCCTTCAAATTAGTGTTTTGCAGGCCTCCCTGGTAGCACAGCGGGTTAAGTGTCAGCACTAAGAAGCTATCCACAGCATGAGTTTGATCCCCAGCTAGGGAGCTTCCCACATGGGACAGCAGACCTTCTGCCTCACCCGCTGCTCCCCTCAGCAGTGTACTTCAGTCCATCCGCATGTTCTGCTCCCCACTCTGTCTCTGGTGAATCCTCTCACCACCCCACACCTCTGGCCTACACCCCAGCTCCTGTATGCATAAATAACTAAATCTTTAAAAAAAAACCAAATTACTGTTTTGCATTTTGCAAATGTATAATATGCAAATATTTTCTCCACTCAGATATGAGAATCTATTTGTTCTAATGCTAATTTCGTTTATTGTATAGAAGCTTTTTAGTTTGATGTAGTCCCAATTGTTTATATTCTCTCTGGTTTCTCATTGGAGATGACTCCACAAAGACATTACTGAATACAGTGTTTTGAAATATTTTGCCTTATTTTCTTTGATATATTTTAGGGTTTCAGTTCATATATCCATGTCTTTAATCTAGTGTAAGTTAATTTTTGTGTAAGGTGTGAGATGGTGGTCTAGTTTTCTTTTTTTTTCTGCATGTGGCTGTCCAGTTTGCTCAACACCATTTGTTCAGAAACTCCTTTCTGCAATGTATATTCAGATTTGCAAGTTTATTTCTGGGCGGTCAGTTATATTCTATTGGTGTGTATCTTTTGTTCCAGTACTATATAGTTTTGATTACTATGGCTTTGTAGTATAGTTTAAAGTCTGGGAGTATGTGATACCATCACTCTTACTCTTTTTTTGTCGGCATCATTTTAGATATCTGGGCTCTTATGGTTCCATATGAATTTCAGTATTGTAATTCTATTTCTTTGAAGAATGCCATTGGAATCTCACTAGATATTGCACTGAATATATAAACATATTGAATATATATATATTTTTTGGGGGGGAAGATGGCCATTTTATTAAGTTTACTGCTATGTATTAAAATCTTTTCATTACAGTTGTGAATGGGATTGTTTTCTCTCTGTTGTATCCCACTACTTGCATATAGAAATGCAACTGGTTTTTGCAAATTGATCTTGTACCCTGCAACATTACTGTATTTATTATTTGTTAGATTTTTAGTGGAGTCATTAGGGTTTTACTTCTTTCCCAATTTGGATTCCTTTTATAGCTTTCTCCTGCCTGATTGCTCAAAAAGGACTTCCAGTGCTGTGTTGCATAGTAGTAGTGAAAATGAACATCTTATCCTTTAGAGGAAAAAGTTTGTCTCGCACTATTAAGTATGATGTGGTTGTGGGTATGTTGTATATGGCCTTTATTATATTGACATATGTCCCCTCTATCCCTAGATTTTTTTTTTTAAAGAATTATTTATTTATGCATACAAGAGCTGGGGTGTAGGACAGAGATGTGGGGGTGAGAGGATTCACCAGAGACAGAGTGGAGAGCAGAACAGGCAGATTGATTGAAATACACTGCTGAGGAGAGCAGCGGTTGAGGCAAAAGAGGTCTGCTGAGCCATGTGGGAAGCTCCCTGGTCAGAGATCAAACTCGTGCTCCTGTGGCTGCTGATAGCTTCATAGTGCTGAGGAGTAACCCCTTGAGCCACCAGGGAGGCCCTTATTCATAGATTTTTTTCACGGTTTTTGTCGTAAGTGGATGTTGAATCATGTCAAATTCTTTCTCTGTATCTATCAATAAAATTGTGATTTTTATCTTTACTTTTGATAATATGATGAATTTATTGACACTTGTTTTGTGACCCAGAATGTGGTATATCCTAAAAAAATATTTCTTGTACAATTGCAAAGAATGTGCTACCAGTTTTGGGGGGATGCAGTGTAATATAAATCTCTATTAAGTCCAAGTGCTCTGTTTCTTCATTTAAGGCTGTTTAATGGTTGATTTTCTGTCTGCTTATCTGTCCATTGGTGAAAATGGGTGTTGCATTCCCCCAACAACTACTGTTGATGTCACTGTCTTGATAGTAGTTGCCTTATATCTTTGAATGGCCCTTCATTTGTTATGTATATATATTGAATATTATTTTCTCCTGATTTATTGATCCCTTAATCATCATATAGTGTCCTTTGTATCTTGTTGCCTTTTTTCAAGCTGGAGTCTATTTTATGTGCTAAATGTTTGGCTATCCCCGCTTTTTCTGGGCCCTGTTTTCTTATAGGACTGCTTCCAGCCTTTTCCTTTGAATCTGTGTAAATAATTTAGACCTCAGGTGAGTCTCTGAAGACAACAAAAAGTTGAGATTTGTTTTCTGGTTCAGCAGTTCTGTTTTGTTTTTTTTTTATTGATCAATTAGGTACATTTACATTATTGACTGTTGATATATGTGAATCTATTATTGAAATTTTGTCTTTAGTTTTATGGTTATAATTCCTTGTTTGTTTTTTGGTGATTTCTCTTTGAGTTCGATAGAAACCACTTTCAGTAATTATTTTATGGATGGTCTGGTGTTGGCATATACTCCTCATCTCCTGTTTGTCTGAGAAGACCTGTATTTGTCCCTTGTATCTAAAGGAGAATCTTGAAGTACATAGTATTAAGTAATGCTTAGGTAATTTTTAACATTAAGTATTTTTAATACATCGCTGCATTCTCTTCCTGCCTGAAGAGTTTTCTTCTTAGAAGTCTGATAGCAGACTAATGGAATTTCCTTTATAGGGTACCTGCTTTTTTCAGTCCCAGTCACTATTCTTTCTTGTATTGTACTCTTGGTAGTTTCATGACTATGTGTCTTGGTGTAGGTCTCATTACATCTTTATAACCAAGTGTCCTTTTACCTACATAAACTTGTATATGTAGTTCTTTTCCCAGGTTTGGGAAATTTTTCATTTCTTTGACTATGTTCTTTGCTCCTTTCTCTAATTTTTCCAGAGTACTTTTTTGTTAACTTTCTTAATGGAGTCAGATATGACTCATTGGGTTTCTTCTCTCTTTTTTTTAAGTTTGTATTTCTCTTTCTTCTTCCACCTGGGTCCTTCGTGCATTATGATCTTCAAGGTTACTAATTTGGCCTAATCTGCTTCCATAGCTTTCTGAAGAACTTTTTATCTCCTCTCTTAATCTTTTTCATCCTACAACTCCCACTTTTTTCTTATTTAAATCTTTTAATTTCTGCTCACTAAATGTATTTCTCAAGTCATTCACTTTTTTCCCCCTGCATTTACTACATTTTCTTACATTTCCTTGGATTTCGTTATCATGGAAACTTTGATATCTGTCTGACTGGAAGATAAAATCTTCCCTATCTTTGTCACTGGGTTCTAGAGAACTGGTCCCTCCTTGTGGTGACATAATCCCTGGTCTCAAGTTGCTATATTTTGGAGGGGGGGGGAGGTTTGGTCTTTTAATTTTACTATATTAGATCATCTCCACAGGGGTTCTGTACTCTCCAGCAGTAACAAATGGGAAACTTCAGAGAGAGCCCAAGAGACATGCTAGGAGGAGGCATGTTCCACTTGACTCCCCGTATTGGCCACCAGCAACCAGGGTGCCCTTTGTTATCAGGTTCTCTTCACTATAATCCATAGTTTCTAACTAAACCTTGGGCATAGACCCAAAGTCACACAGAGTGGTGTGCCCAGGCATTTTGAAGCCCCTGGTTTAGGTATCTCCTGTATAAAAAGATATGCCACATATGCTCAGATGTGTTCCACTCCTTTTGTGCAGTGAAGCAGGCCACAGAAGTTTCACCAGGTCCTGCCTTGCATTTTGGTTGACTCCCCAAAGAGGAGAAAAACAACCTTTTGAGCAGACTGAGTTTACTGTGATATTGGTAGTATTTTTCTGTGCACTCTAGGTGGAGTGTGCAGGTTCCATAGAGTAAAGGGTGGGTGGATACTCAACGCTTTCTGAATCCATTGGTCTAGAAGTCCCATACTGAATGATATGCCCAGAAGTGCTGCACTATCTCTCACTGTGCAGTGAAGCAGGTGTCAGAAATAGTGCTAGCTCAAGACTTCAGCTTTGACTGACTCCCTGATAGAGGCACAAAAACACTTACTGGACAGACTAGGTTCAGTGTGGCCACTTGTAGTTTCTTTTAAGCTTTATTTATGCATACAAGCTTGGGTATAGGCCAGAGGCATGGGGCAGCAGAGGGTTCACCAGAGACAGAGTGGGGAGCAGAACAGGCAGATAGATGGAAATATACTGCCGAGGGGAGTAGCAGGCGAGGCAGAAGTCCACTGCGCCATATGGGAATCTCCCTAGCCAGGCGTTGAACTTGCATCGCCACTGCTGACAGCTCCACAGCATAGTGCTTAACCGCTGCGCCACCAGGGAGGCCCTGCATGACTTACTTAAAAAATTACTTTCACATTTTATTTTTCCTCAAAGAATACGTATTTAGGATGTCTTCAGAAGTTGATACTTGATTTCACAAAATTATACACTCTACAAATGACATCTATACAATTTCAAAATCGCTTTTCTCTAGATTCTCCTGCACCGTCAGTATCCTCTGGAGTTCGTGCACCTTCTCCTGCCCCATCGTCAGTACCCTTAGGATCAGAAAAGCCCAGTAATGTCTCTCAGGACAGAAAAGTTCCTGTCCCCATTGGGACTGAACGTTCTGCACGTATCAGGCAAACTGGAACATCAGCTCCATCTGTTATCGGAAGTAATTTGTCCACATCAGTAGGGCACAGTGGCATCTGGTCCTTTGAAGGGATTGGTGGCAATCAAGGTATGACACACTATTCTGTTTACTAGAAATTAAGTTTATTCATTTATAATATTATAACCATTCTTTACCTAAATTCGTATTTCCTTGTTTTGACAATCACTTATTAAAGAGTTTAGAAACTTTGTTATTTTCCATGAAATCTCCCATTGAATTAATCATTGCTTTCTGGACATAATCTAATGCAACAGTCTTCATTTCATCATGTTAAGGCTCTGCTTTGAGCTTACTTTTTTTTGTTAAACACTAGGTGAGTTCATTATTTTATCCGGCTATTTTATCACCGCCTACAAACAGAAATATGTAAAAGTAGGTCATTACTTTGAGGAATTCACAATTTGGAAATTATTAGACAGAGAAACATAAGACACTTTATTTTGCTGTCCTTTGATTTTAACTATCACCGCTTTCTTTCTTTCTTTCTCTCCTTTTTTGTCTGTTTTCTCTCAGACAAAGTAGATTGGTGTAACCCTGGAATGGGAAATCCTATGATTCATAGGCCAATGTCTGATCCAGGAGTGTTTTCACAGCATCAAGCACTTGAGCGAGAGAGTACAGGAATTGTAACTCCTTCTGGTACATTCCATCAGCATGTTCCTGCAGGATACATGGACTTTCCTAAAGTTGGGGTAATGGTGATTTAAATAAATACTTTATTTCTAAATGTTTTTATTATTAGCCTTACTTTACTTCTGGGTGAATAATTATTTGTGAAATCATGCTGGGTGTTCAGCTGCAATAAGTTAGAACCTTGCTAAAATATAAGTAAGTTGTGATTTCATGCCATTTGGTTAGAGAAATGTTTGACAAAACATTTTTTCTATAGTAGGCTCAGGTATTATAATCTAATGCTAAAAGAAATCATATAACAGAAGATAATTTTTAGATTTCCTAGATAACTTACACTTTTCCAAAATAAGAGAAAGTTTCAAATAGCAAATTTAAGGCTATAGATTATTGGGAAAAGTTAGCAGACTTGAATATAAGCAGTCTTTGTTTTCTCCTTTTCTAAGGGTATGCCTTTTTCTGTGTATGGGAATGCAATGATTCCTCCAGTAACACCTATCCCTGACGGTGCTGGAGGACCCATATTCAATGGCCCTCATGCTGCGGACCCCTCTTGGAACTCCCTGATAAAGATGGTTTCAAGCTCTACGGAAAATAATGGCCCTCAAACGGTAAGACTGATCATTCAGAGAACATTTATTTAATGTTTATGAGATCATAAAGACAAACATGATACATGTAAATCATGAAAATAGAGATTATGGTAAATCTGGGCAGTTGAGAAAATGGGGGTAAATTTAATATAACTGAAATAAAACAGAAGGGTGTGGAAAATTATACCAAAGGTTGTGGTTTGAGGCTAAAATTATAAAAGGCATTGGATAGCAGATGGTAAGCTTACAAGATTTTAAGTTTCAAAATGTAATTTTATACATCAAAATTTGCTAGTGGTATGATAAGGGCCATCAAGAGGTTATTTGAAAGTATTATAAATATTAAAGCAGTGTATAACTGAAAAATTGATAGAGGTGGTAGTATATTTTGGCTTATATATGGTATATGTTTACTGTCTTTGAGTTTGAATCATTAATCTATATGTACTGAGATAATGGTATTAAAAATGATGATAAATTAGATCTTATTTGATGGATGAAGAGAGATAAGAGAAGTGAAAGTAGTTAATCATTGCTTCTCTTCATTATTTCATAGTACAGTAGTCCCCCTTATTTGTGGTTTTGCTTTTTATAGTTTGTTACAGTAAGCTGTGGCTCAAAAACATATAAAATGAGATATACAATAAGATACTTTGAGAGAGACCACCTTCACATAACTTTTAGTATAGTATATATATTTTTAAAGTTTTCTGAGTTCCATTTTTTAATTTTTATATATATATATACACACACAGGTGTGTGTGTGTGTGTGTATAAATACATATATAGGTGTGTGTGTGTGTGTGTGTATATATATATATATATATATATATATATATATATATATATATATATATATATATATATATATATGGGTGTGTGTGTGTATCATTCTTCCATTCTGTACAATATATGCTTTCTCCTCTCAGGTGTAGTCTCTGTAGAATTCCCACCACCAGCTCAGCCGTGCACCATCCCCATAGACTTTCCTCCCCTGTTTTGATCCCTCTTGCTCCCCCTCCCCTGCAGAATGTCTCTGATTTATAGTTGCCTATTAATTTTTTTAATTTATTATAATTATTTTTTTCCTGATACCTTATTTGTAGTATAGTATACCTCCATTTTACTATTGTTACTTTCTTACTGTATCTAGTTTATAAGTTAAACTTTATGATAGGCATGTATGTATAGAAAAATACATAGTATAAATATAGTTTGGTAATTTCTACGGTTTCAGACATCTACTGGGGGTCTTGAAACATATCCCCTATGTATAAGGAAGAACTACTATATGTTATAAATTGAGTAATATTTAGCTATCTTAGTCCATAGATAGTTAAAGCATCTCTAATTTTAAAGTTTTGCTTTAATCAAATATATGTTATATACATATTTAATAAAATGCCATGCTCTACATTCATAGGTGTGGACTGGACCCTGGGCACCTCACATGAACAGTGTGCATATGAACCAGCTTGGCTGATGAGGATCAGCTTACTAGCCTGCAGATTCCTTTTCATTCAGAGGAAATCACAAGTGGCCGAAAAAAACTTTATGCTCCCAAATCATTCTACTGATGTGCTTGACTGAAGTGTGTAGGCTTTTTGCAGAAGAACTTACTAACTGACCTATTTTCTGTGAACATTTGTGACTGCCCATTCCCCATCATCATCCGTTTTACCTTAGTTAGCTTTTTTCTTATCATTTTCTTTTTTTCTCTCCCTCTTCCCCTTTGGACATAACTTTCTGTTGAAGCTGTTCTTTGGCTGGTTGGTTTTAGTACTGTAAACTGCTTCTGAGCAAACACAGAAATTTAGCAAAATTATGTAAACTTGATCCTGAAGTTTTAGAATGGCAAATAAATGTACAATTGTTTACATAACAGAAAAGGCTAAGCAGAAAGTAAATTTCAATATGTCAGTATAGAGGCTCTACTTTATGTAGACTTAAATTAATGTGAGATATGTACCTTCATATTCAGAAATCTGGATGTTTCCTTCATACATTAAACTATTAATAAGCATAACTTTTCTGCTTGTGTAATTATATAAAGTAAAAACAATGGTCGTTATCAGAGATGTTCCCCCAAGTTGACTTTTAAAATACCCATCTTTCTCTCTTTTGAGTTTGTTTGCAGCAAGGCATATATAGAAGAAATTTATCACTTTTTCATGTCTTTTTTATTATCCCTTTCACATTCTTAAAACTAATACACTTCTCTTTTCACTCTTTTTTCTCCTCACCTATACCACTAATACCAGTAGAATTCCCTTTCTGATCGTGAAATAAGTCTGTAAAGATTTTTTACTATAATGGCTGCTACTGATAGATGGAACACCTTCATTATCATTGTGGTTTCTTCTAACCATAAAATGTTTAGTTTGAAGATTTAAAAAGCCACCACTGGTTCCCAGTCAGCATATACAAGCTCTTAATATACTGTTTATTATTAAACAATTCAGTGTACTATTTTATATTGGATAATATTGATTCTTAACATTGGCTTTTCAATCATCAAGAGTCAACATAAAAATTCCAATTTTCAGTAATTTAGTGGAAAGTATCTTTTTTTCCTTCAATTTTAAAGGCTTCTTGTTCTCTACACCTGTATATTATCAGTGAAAGGGATCAACAGCTAACCTGGGCCAAGTAATAAAAGAAATTTTGACTTGTCATTGAGACAATTTATGGTAGATAAATGCATATACAGAATACATTATAAAAAGTCCATTTAACCTGTTTATATAAGATACAAGGCCACACTAAACTACACAGTGGGATTTATCTATTCCGTTCACTTGAAACAATAAACAGTAACATATCCAAGAATGTGTCCTACCCTGTCTCATGGAAAAATAAATTATATGGTTGAAATGTAAAAGAAAGTAAGCTTAAGAGTGAAGTAATGTATATGTCCATTTTGTCTTTCTATTTTTTTTAATTAGACACAAATACACGATGACACAAACATTAAGTAAAATTCAGATACAACTTAGAGCTGACAATGTGATTCTTCAATTAAGTGAAA
Organism: Scalopus aquaticus; assembly: GCA_004024925.1. Taxonomy (NCBI): domain Eukaryota; kingdom Metazoa; phylum Chordata; class Mammalia; order Eulipotyphla; family Talpidae; genus Scalopus; species Scalopus aquaticus. Next base: position 97,874 of record PVIJ01000503.1, on the reverse strand, counting down.
TGATTTCTTACTCTGGTAGCCTTAATAAAGAGTAAAAGGATTTCCCAAACATATCTAGAAATTCATAAACAACACACTTAGAAGGTAGTTGTAAGGCATATAAACTTGTTTTTCTGTCAAAATTGCTATGTCCACATTTAAAGGAAAGCTAAATGATAACTACCCATAGCATAGCAATGAAAAAAAAAATTATAGCACTTTACTAAGGAATATAATGCCGTTAACATGGAGTATTATATATTTGACACTTGCCACTTATCCTATACTTTTTGCTTTCCTGTATTTACTAGGGTTATTTTTTAATTAAGATCTGCTAGATAATAGATACTATCTAATATTTATTAAAATACATGAGGTGTCTTACTAGGAACCAGAGGGTAAACAAACGCCTATATTTTCTTGATTTTAAAATTATGGGACAGGGAGATAAAGATTGGAATTATACTTACTTAGTTTTTGGGATCAGGTTTGTTAAGTACAATACCATGGTTTTAGAAGTGTGTACTAGGAACATTTTTCAAATACATTTTTTATATTTCAGATGTAATACAGTGCATTTTTACTTGAACAATAAATAATCTTGAGACCATGAAGGTCTTTTTCCCTCACTCTGAAAGTGAATGGTATGTGTAATTGCAGACTACAATGACTTATTTCTTTGATTCTTTTTAAGAAATAATTCTTGGACATAACACTGGGTAAGTTCTTACCTTAAATCTCAAAATACTTAAAGAGTAAATCCCAAAATTATTCCAGTGTAATCTGTTTATACCAGCCATTCCATTTTAGAAATGATTTTACCAGTCCCAAAAGTATCACCATTTCATGCCTTTTTCACATATATTAACATGCACAAAAATTGATACTGGTATTAATGTGAAAGATACTTTACCCCCTCTTTTCCCTGTTAACTGTAAAGTTAAATCACTTTATTAATAATTGAACATTGATTTTTTTTTTTTTTATGAATTACTATACAGTGATTTTTTTTCCTCCGGAAAAATGGGGTAATTTACCCACTAGTCTTGTCTTGTTTTTCATGAAAGTATTTTTTCATCTTTAACACAAATGACCTAAATACACATAAGTTATTTTGCACACTACATTTGTTCACTTTAATAAATATTATTAGACTAAACAGTAAAACTCAAGATCACAAACCTCTTCAGATCATCTGATTAAAAGTATTTCACTTTGATGGTTTTTCAGAAGCACTCATTCCTGTATATCTGGCATTACAGGACATTTAAACATCCCAAAACTTTGTTTTAAATAATTTTAAAATCAGAATTCTTTTAAAATGATTAAAAGGTCAAAGGAAAACCAGTTCAATGTTTTTAGTTATTATAATACAGATTCAATATTCCATTCACTCGTTTTTATTTTACGTAAGTGGATTTAGTCAGATGTCATTTAATATAGTTTGGTATGCTTAATTTATACTTTATAAATTCTGGATACTCCTAAATCTCTCTAGAGATTACACACACATATATGTATATATATCATTAGGTGTTTAAACATGTCACAGTGCACTCAACTTAGGTGACTGGAATTTAGGATAAGAATACCATTAGAGCTTTAATACGACTTACTGTGTTACAACCTTGATTGCAAAAATACCACCACTGTATTCTGGATAAGTGAATATAAAGAAAAACTACCACTACGTCTTTGACATAAATGAGAATTCCTTTATAATGTGACAGCTGGAATACAGGACTAATAGAGAATATTTTCATGAAAGAGAAAATTTTAGGTAGTTTTTATTATGAAAAGTAATGCCTTAAGAAATGAAAAAGAGAAACCTAATCTGTTTCCAAGGGATCACTTACTACTTACAAAAATAATTTACCTTTTAAAGAATCTTCAAACCTCTCAAAAGGCCCTGAGCACACTATTTCTATCAAGATGACTGTACATAAACAGTTTATATATAATAGCATGTATTCAAATTTTGAACTCTTGCTCAGCATCATAGCCCACATTGGCACAGCAGACCTCTCCTGTCTTGCCCACGGCACCCTTCAACAGTATACTTCAGTAGATCCTCCTGTTTTGCTCCCCACTCTATCTATGGTAAATCCTCTTACCCCCCCCAATCTGGCCTACACCCCAGTTCTTGTATGCATAAATAAATCTTTAAAAAAAAACTGGGGTGTAGGGCAGAAGTGTGGGGAGTTAGAGGATTCACCAGAGACAGTGGGGTGCAGAACAGGCCTATGTGCCGAAACACTGCTGCAGGGAGATTCCCACATGGCGCAGCAGCCCTCTCCTGCCTCACAGGGTGCTTCCCCTCAGCAGTGTATTTCTGTTGCTCTGCCTGCTCTGGGCCCCACTCTGTCTCTGGTGAATCCTTTCAGCACTCCATGACTCTGGCCTACATCCCAGCTTGTATGCATAAATAAATAAATCTTAAAAAAATAGTTCAAAATCCTTGAACAATGTGCCACTATAGAAGGGTCAATTCCCAATGTCATCAGTTCTCTGGAAGGAGAGGCATGCAGCAGTTCAGAAATTGCTTTATTACTCCCACATCCTTAGACGATATTTCCATTCAAAATTGAAATTGTTTCCACTTTAAATCAATTAGTTGGTAGCAACCAGTTGCTTGTTAATGAACAAATAGGCAGGGATTGTTTGACTTTTTTTCAAAAAGAAGTAAAGTCTAGGTATAGCATAATCCATACAAAATTTCTTGTATGGATTTATTTAAAAAAAAAAAAGATTTATTTATGCATACAAGAACTGGGATATAGGCCAGAGGTGAGGAGAACAGTTGGATCTGCTGAAATGCACTGCCTAGGGGAGCAGTTAACAAGACAGGAGAGGTCTGCTCTGCCTTGTGGGAAGCTCCCTGGCTGGGGATGGAACTGGTGCTGCAGTGGCTGCTGATAGCTTCATAAGCTGAGACTTAACCCCTTGTGCCAACAGGGAGACCCTTTTTTACATTTTCAAAGGACAGGTTATTAGGAGGCGAGAGAAAAAGAGGCACCTGCATGATCAGGAGAGCAGGAAAGCTGCCTCCGTAAGATTGTTGCTGCCCCTCTTTTTCCTCAAAGCTGCTGAGGAAGGTGGTTGCCAAGCAGAGACCTTCAACACCCCCTCCCACTCAGGGGAGGGGGAGCACCTGACCTTAGCCACAGCCCCTGACCTCTGCCACACCCTGCTGGCTCCTGTTACTGCAACTCTACCTCACTTCATTGATGGAGACAGGAAGTATAGCTGGAGAGGAGGAGATCTCAAAGGTCGAAGGAAAATGAGAGCTTAAGCAGCTTTATTTACTGAAGAAATGAAGAATACCTTCAAAGAATTGCATGTGGTTGGAACAGTGAAGAAGAGGTGAAAATAACCTCTGGACTGAACAATACACACAGGCCATTAACCTGGTGTCCAGCACCTACTTCAGGATTCCGTCTTCATCATCCCAAGAGAAAGGCTGAAGGAGATAAGCCAAGGTGAAGAACAGATTCCCAAGTTTATTTCCTAAGCCAGCTCCTCCAAAGTTGGAGCCCAAGCCTACAAAGAAAGCAGAGAAGGAACCCCAAGGAAAAAAGGATAAAACTGAAGCTGGCAAAATTAATTGTTGACTGTACAGCTTGAAACATTATTTTTATCACATCTTATAAAAATACAGAAATTCAATTTACCTTTTTTTAAAGCTTTGTTGTTAGCACACAAAACTTTTTTTTTTTTTTGAGAAGGTCATGTGTCACTAATAGAATGTCTCTGAAGCTAGAATGAAGTTGGAGACATGGGGAACTTTTCCCCTTGTAATTGAGAAAATTTCTATTGGTTCCCAGGAGGAGGGATTCCTTGTTATGGCCACATTAGCCACTTTGGGCATAGATGCCTTGTGGGAAACACCTAAAATACGTTTTTATGTTCTCTTTTCCTCCACCTTCAGCATGGACTTGACTCCCTTAAACCGAGAGACCTGTTGACACCTCACTGCAGAAAGTAGTTAGCAATGTCAGGCAAACTAACTTGACCACACCACCACTGAGATGGCATCTCTCAAAAGATCAGCGATTCTTTTCTTTAGATTGCACCCACTAAATTGACAAATATGCTATATCCATTTTATTCCCTAAAGTTGGGTTGACTTGTTTAAAGTTGTTACAACAACATGCTAAATGTAAAATGTCAACCCTCACTCTAAATTTTCCCTGTTCAAAGCATCAAATGAAGACAACTGCGTTTTATAGTGACTTTCTGATTTGGGCAGTCCATCAAAGAAGAGAGTGTGAAAATTGTTGCATACTGTTAATGATCGTCTGCCCATATCCTGTCTGAAATACCAGAATTGTTTACGAAAAGTATCTTTAATAAAGTTGGATAGTTTGGCCTGGAAAAATAAATACAATTAAAAGATTTTTGCAGGTACCTACAGTGAAAGATAAACATCGAAGGAAAATCATTTCATAGGTGGAGTTAACAATGATTACAGAGGAGCAAATTAAATCTTTACAGAACAGGCTGAACTCTCTAGTGCCTTAAAGGAAGATCAGTCAGAAGAAACCTATGCCTCTCTAACCTGGATCTTCAGCAGTGTTGACTCTTGGGCAGCATAATCTAAATCGCTAGTGGAAGAAATTAGGGTGCACGTAGAAGGTGGTGGCCATCCCGTGATTACAAAACCGCTCACCAAGCTTAACCCATGACACATTAATTCACATGAACAAGAGTGGAAATGCACGCAGGAAAGGTACTTTAAAACCGAGAGCTCCCTAGAAGACAAACAGGCCTTCTCACCGCTGTAGGGCCCGCCCCTTGCACTGCAATTCCGGCCCCGCCCCCGGGAGGCTCCGCGCTTACAACCGGATCGCTTCGTGTGTGCGCCGTAAGCCAGCCCAGTGCCGCGTAGGAAAAGGTGGGACTTGCCTGTCTTGTGCGTCATCACTAGAGCGACTTGAGACGGTACTAGCGTGACCTGGAAGATCAACTGGGGCTACGGCTGCAGCGTACCCGCTTTATGCGCAGAGAGCATGCGCGTGGCGTCTTCCGTTGAGCGGAGCACTCCTCGGCTCTGCGAGGCCGCTGATCTGGGCTCTGCTCTGGAGGAGCCATGCTGTGCCGGCTTGGCAGTAGGTGGCCGCGGCCACTGCCTGCTCTACAACTCGGGGCTCGGGGCCCCTCACTTAAGCTGGCCCCAACGGACAGCGTTAAGCGTTCCGCTCTGCCGGCGTGGGCGGTGGCATCAGTCTCTGCAGCTGGCCCGGGCGGCTGGTATGAAGCCCTGGCCGCGTCGGCGCCCGTGCAGGGCGCGGAGGTGGTCCTGATCGGTGCGCACGCAGCCACAGGCCTGCCCTGGTGGGGCACCATCCTTCTCACCACCGTGGCGCTGCGTGGGGGCGTCACGCTGCCCCTGGCCGCGTATCAGCACTACATCCTGGCCAAGGTGAGGGGCGCCCACCGCGCGCTAACCCTGCGCTTCCGCCTCGGTAGGAAGAGGCGGTCAGTGACTACCCGGGACTTAAAATTTCCGGGTACTTCAGGAATGTTTCGTGTTCATCATCGTGATTACTTTATTGCTAAGATATTTAACTGGCTTTGGGTACGTGAAATAAGGGACGTTCGGTGACAGGAAACTATTGTTTCGTTGACTCCTGAATTTGGGCTGAAAGCTTAAGTGGTTAGTTATAAGCTTCCAGTTAGAGAACGAGAAGTGATCAGCAGCAGGAGAAATTATACGAGGAAACCCGTGAAATTACCGTTTTAAAAGTTGAACAGCCTGTATGACCGCATCATCTTTCTTGCCCAAATAGGCTAGCTCATTATCCTTACTAGAGGAAATCTAAATTAGCAGTTTGGAAACGCTTTTTCTCATTCAGGCTGGGTTACTCGCACCTTCAGTGTTTCCATATTTTTCCTGTGGAATCAGCATAGTAATCCTTCCTGCTCTGTTTCACAATGTTATGAGATCAAATCAGATGATATGGATTAAAGAGCTCTGAAAACAAAATATTATTCAAACATGAGACTTAAAAAATAATCTCTTTCATCTTTTCAGATTATCTTTGGGCTAAAAAAAGGAAGCGGGAAGGGAGTCAGCACCATGAAAGCAGTGAGTTTTACAGAAAGAACACGGGGCAGCAGTAAATGCAGTTTTTTAAATTGTGTGTGTGGCTCTATAACTGTGAAAGAGCATATTAAACTAGAGTTATGTTTTTTCTGTTTACATTACTGGGAAATAAAGGGGTAGAGAATTAAATCTCAGCGTGCAATTCTCCCTTAAACCTTAAAATAACCTAGCGAAACAGATGCTGTTGTACGTTTCACATGCAAGGAATAGCATTTTAGAGGTTAAGTAGCTTGCTAAGGATCACACAGATAAAGAGCACAAGCTGGAATTTGAATCTGGTTGTGACTAAAGGTATCTTAAGCAAATTAATATTAGAGAATGCAATTTTAAAGGATTTGAGGGACTGGAGCATAAAATTACATGAGTTTTTATGAATTAATCCTTTATGTGCTCATACCAAATTTTACTTTTTCTTTAGCTAGGTGGAAAATTTGCAGCCAGAAATAAAAAATATTTCCAGACATCTTAACCAAGAAGTTGCAGTTCATGCAAAGCGGTTAGGTTGGTCCAAAAATGTTGCCAGGTAAGCTAATTTTATGTATCTCAGATTGTAAATAAATATGTATAATGTGTAAGCATTGGTATTCATTATAAACTTGGTATGCAAACTATAGCTTTAGCAGCAAAGTATTTCTTATACGCGTGAATTTTTTAATATATATGGCATAATTTATATACTCAACTAAAAAAAAAATGGAGAAATAAAAATGAGAACAATTTCCTTGTTCTTAAAGGACTCTTGCCTGCTGAAAAGACAGGCCTGTAATCAAATAATGATGACGGTGTATTAAATACTGTAAAAAGAGTTATGCGTAAGAACTAGGTCATTTTGCAAAGTCAGGGAAGCTTTACAAAATGAAGATACTGTGCCAGTCTGTTGGGATTTTGTTGATAAATGACATAGTCACTGATAAACTTGACCTTTTTGAAAAGACAAAAGGATGAGGAGGGAGGATATGTGAATGCCATGGTAGAAGCAACTGGATAGCCAGGGTGCTTTTCTTCCACTGTGATTACCCTGTGCCAACCTGGTCTCTTAGAAAGCCCTTGCCTCAGGGTGCTGGACTGTGCTGTGTGTATCCACTGGACCTTCTAAGTCCTGCCTTAGTCAGCCTATGTTGTTTGTTATTTAGTTTCTCAAATTCTGGTCTTTCAAAAAAAAAAAAAGATTTATTTATTTATGCATATACGAACTGAGGTGTAGGCCAGAGGTGTGGGGTGGTGACAAGATTCACCAGAGACAGAGTGGGTAGCAGAACAGGCAGATCTACTGAAGTTCACTGCTGAGGGGAGCAGTAGGCGAGACAGGAGAGATCTGCTGTGTCATGTGGGAAGCTTCAAACTCATGCTGCAGTGGCTGGGGATAGTTTCATAGTGCTGAGACTTAACCCTTTGCACCACTGGGGAGGCCCAAATTCTGGTCCTTACTAGCCTGACAAGTGTTCACAGTCACAGCAATAAGACAAACAAGGACTTTGTGTATGAACATGTAAAATATGTGGTTCCCCATTTTTATTTACTTATTTTTTAAATTTTAAAAGAACAGGTTTATTAGTAAAAGGAGAACTAAAAAGAAAAGCAGCTGCATAGTCACATGTGGTCAGGGAGGAGGAGCTCCCATTTATTTTTAACTATATAGATGTAAATTTGCCAACTATGTTCAATTTGAAATTATGTACCTCTTCATTTAGTGTTTTTTTAAGACCTGGCATTTGAAAATCTAATGATAGCGTGATGTCTTGATATAAAACAAGAAGTTGGGGTACCTATAATTATGAAGTTTTAGTTATCAGAAAACTACAGCTCTAGGCCAAAACAAAGAAACAAACAAAGCCACCAGATCGATAACCACTCACCTGAGTTATAAATGCAGCCTTGACAAGCCTGTGGCCCCTTGCTTACGCAGCACTGGCAGGGTGATTGTCCAGACGTACCCTTACACAGAGGAGAGGCTTCCTAGGAAGATATCTGAGAGTTTCCTGTATGTTTGATGGCACTGAGTCTTGAAGGATGAAAGGGATTTTGTTAGATGGACAGCCAGGAAAGTGGGGTGTGCACACAGTACCTCCAAAGGCAGCTGATATGGCAGTATGATTTGTTCAGTGCCCTAAGTCATTTGAGACTGTGTATACTGTCTTAACTCAGGACATTGTCATTTTATTAAATTTAACAAGCTTATTGAATACCTATACAAACTAGGCTATTAAGAAACTTAAAGGTAAGTAAGGTCCAAGAAAGAGACTTAGTCTAGAAAGTAGGCAATTAAGACAGGAACACGAGTAACATAGTTAACAAAGAAACAGATTAAGAAAAACTTAATGATAGACTTGACTGATGAATGGAGACCATTTGACAGGCCAAGAGCATACACAACACAGTGAATTGCTACAAAAGGTATGTATTCATAGATCAGGTCACACCAGAGCTTGGGTGGAGTTGGGAGATTTGAGAAAAATGTGCTTTCAATTTTAGTACTTTGAATATAAATTATGTTCATACCATGTCAGTAGTAAAATTTTCTATTAAACCTTAATCAGCAAAGACAATGCCTATAGTCTGATGATGTCAGTTTATCAGATTGTTAGATAATTTGTGTACATTGTAGAAGATTTTCAATAAAAGACATTTAATTTGCTGTTTGTTTGGGTTGTGACAATGAGAAACCCTATACAAATCGTTTAGCCTGTATCCACAATGTGGGTATGATTGTACTAGTGTATAAACAATATTAATAGTCATGTGATATTTTCTCCTTACCCCTTTTTTCTCTTCCCTCAAACTAGGCTCACTTATCTAAAGAATATGCGGAGGCTTGTTTCAGAGCTGTATGTTCGGGATAACTGCCACCCTTTCAAAGCCACTGTGTTGGTCTGGATTCAGCTTCCAATGTGGATCTTCGTGTCTGTTGCTCTCCGAAATTTTAGCACAGGGGCAGCACATGCAGAAGGTACTTATTATAGAAGTCTGTTTCCTTCAAATAAGTTCTCTGACTTTGTCTTTATGCTCCTAAAAAAGACACATAAATTTCATAATTAGAGAACTTTTACCTTCTTCTTTACCAAGGTGTAATATTTAAAATATTAAGTATTGAGAATACTGTTGAGAAAACAAGTGAATCTGGGGAGGGCATTAGTATTACGGCCTCTTGGAAGTCATAAAAAAATTAGTGATAGGGCCTCCCTGGTGGTGCATTGTGTTACGTCTCTGCACTTTGTAGCTATCCGCAGTCACTGCAGCATGCGTTCAATCCCCGGCCAGGGAGCTTTCCAATGGCGCAGCAGATCTCTCCTGCCTCACCCACTGCTCCCCTCAGCAGTGTACTTCAGTGGATCCACCTGTTCTCCTCCCCACTCTGGTGAATCCTCTCACCACCTTACACCTCTGGCCTGCACCCCAGCTCTTGTTTGCATAAAGAAATAAATCTTTAAAACAAACTAACAAAAAAATTAGTGATATAATTCCAAAATTGAGTTTCATAACCAAGAACTTTCTTCATTTGTGAAATTAAAAGACCCAAAAGGTTTTCAGTTGGAAATGTAAACATTAATTAAGAAATTATATAAACGGAATCATTTGTTTTTACTTTCCTATAAACGCATTCCTGTTATGATTTCAGAGGCAAGTCTTTAGTATAAGTCTTCAGTGTAAGGGATGCCTTCTTAAAATTTTTAGATTACTTATGTAATACTTGTATAGTTCCCTTTACTATTTTTAGAAATTTCTTTTATTTATAAATTGTTCCAACAGGTTTTTCCATTCAAGAGCAATTAGCTACTGGTGGAGTCCTTTGGTTCTCTGATCTCACGGCTCAGGATTCCACTTGGATTCTACCTGTCTCTGTTGGTGTCATTAATTTATTAATAGTGGAGGTCAGTTATTTCATGTGAATTTGTTTGCCATTTAATTTATCTGGATTTTTGTTGTTGCTCTTCTAACATCAAATATAAATGTGCTTGTGTTGGTGATAATAACTCTGTGCTAGAATTAAGACCCCTTGGTGTTTCTGGTCCCAGATCATCGATTGATATCTACTGATGATGTCAGATCATCTATATTCTGTCTTAGTACAGTTCCTTAAATTCATAAATACTTAAAATAAGTGAGCTGAATTAGAATACTTCCAGAGTCTCTTCAGCTTTAAAATTATGTGGTTCTAATACATAAATTTTGTGATTTGCTCTTGGTAAAGACATTATTTAAGTTGCCTAGTCAATCTGTTTTTATTCTCAACAATGAAGTGCTTGTGTGTGTATATGTTTAATACGTGAATTGTAGGCAGAGAACACAACATGTCACTGCCATTTTTTAGCTATATGACCTGAGTAAACTCAAAGTAAGACTCACAGCACTTCTTTATAAGATGGATTAGAAAAAAGCACACATATAAAATGTGACCTCCTAGTCATGTTTCCATCCCATGTCTATATCTTCTTTATTCAACAGTATAAGGGAAACATGCCTCTAATTTCATAAAGAGCTGTTCTCAGACTATGACTAGAACATAGATTCTTTGAACTAGAAGAATCTTAGAAATGATCAATCTCAATTGAGATCTCACAGAACTAATGTCCTCTTTTTAGGAAATCTAACACACCCTTTATTTTTTCAGGCAAGAAGAATGAAGATGACATTCAGTGTGTTCACTGAAAGTTTTTTAGGAAGGACTCCATCTGTAGTTTAAATGTGTTTCCCTAAGTACTTACTCAATATAGTCCTATGAACAGAGTTGGAGCTTAATGAGTGTTAGAAAGATGAAAGTGATAAACACAAGATTATAATGAATTAATCGATCCTCTAATCTTTCCTATATGCCCTAACAAGCCAGCAGTCTAATAAAAACTTAGTCTTACTGTATACCATGTGCCAAGTGCTATTATATGCAATTTACATAAATTAACTCACTTAATTCTAAATCCTGTGATGTGTGTACTTTATTATTCCCATTTTAAGGTCAAGAAAGTGAGGCACAAAAAAATTAAGTATCTTGTGGAGTTACACAACCACTAATGCAAAGCTCCCATGTTAACCTAGTTTGGTCTAGAGTCAGAGCTCACATCCATTATATTGTGCTGCCTATTAAATAAGTAATTCATAAATTATAGCTGCTTTTCATAGCCTTGGTTCTTTCCCTTATTTCATGTAGCTGATTATAAGCTTATGAAATATCTATTAAGTTCCTTCTTTATGCCAGCCACTGTATTTATGTGCCCAAAAAACAAGGGTAAAGATTAATATGTAGTTCTTAACTTGTAGGGACTTTTCGTTTTATGGACAATCTTTAAAACATGCTAATCAGTAAAAATTATGCTTTGATTGTGTTTTATATGGCTGAATTTCTTTATTGCTGTTAATTAAAATTCCGTTTAAGAATTGTGCAAAGTTTTTAGAAAGAGATGATCAAACATAAACTTTTCAGTGTTTGATTTTTAATTCTTTTTGCTTTTATTAAAATGTAAGAGGGTGCCAGTCAAATAGCACTTTGTACTTTAAATCATGTGTGATTTAATGTTTTACTAATCATTGTGTGTGTGTATATATTCTACCCCTTCAGATTTTTGCTCTACAAAAGATTGGAATGTCTCGTTTTCAGACATATATTACACATTTTGTTCGTGCGGTATCAGTGCTGATGATTCCAGTTGCTGCGACGGTACCGTCAGTGAGTAAACACCAGCATTGTGTCTGGCTTAATTTTTCTAGGAAAATTCTTCTGTTCAACTTCCACTTACTGCTCAATTCCTTACTGGTTTCTGAGTTTCTATTGTGCCTAATTTACTATCTTCATCACCATGTGACACTAGAATACTTCTTGAGATTTGTTAATATTCCTTTATGTTAATGCATCTTAATCTTTTCTACTAAAACAAACTCCTTTTTCCTTTTTTTAGAAACTCTTGCAAAAGTACTATAGATATAGTATTTGCTTTGTTTGATTAGTTAATAAATTGAATTCTGTTATATAGATCAGGCTAAGGAATTTAGCACTTAAAAAAGGAACAAATCTCAGTTCCAAGTCCACACAGATTCATATAATTATTTCACCTCACAACAGCCTTATGAGATAAGTACATGTCCCCATTTATATATAATTTTTTCGTAGATATAATTGACAGGACATTAGTTTCAATAGTATAACATAGTAACTCAATATTTTATTGCACAGTGGTTACCACAGTTGGTATAGTTAGCACATACCACTACATATAGTTACAAATTTTTTTTGTGATGAGAACTTTTTTTGAAGATTTATTTCTTTATGCATACAGGAACAGGGGTCTAGGCCAGAGGTGCAGGATTTACCAGAGACAGTGGAGAGCAATACACTGCAGTGGGCGAGATTGGAGAGTGCTGCACCATGTGGGTTAGGTCCCTGTTCCCTGACTGGGGAATGATCTCATGCTGCAGTGACTGGCAATAGCTTGATAGTGCTGTGACTTAACCCTTGAGCCACCAGGGAGGCCATGATGAGAACTTTTAATCTACTCTCTTAGCATTTCCAGATACACAATATGGTATAAGTAACTGTAGTTAATCATGTTGTGCATAAATTCCCATGATTTATTTTTTATAAAGCTAGAAGTCACTACTTTTGAATCTTTTCACCCATTTGGCTTCTTCTACCTCTGTTTCTGGCAGCCTCCCAGTCTGTTTTCTTGAGTACATGAGTCAGGGTTTAGGGGATTGTTTTCATTTGTTTTAAGATCCCACATATAAGGAGCTCATATGGTATGTGTCTTTTTCTGTCTGACTTAATTTTTTTTAAAAAAGATGTATTTCTTTATGCATACAAGAGCTGGGGTGCAGGCCAGAGGTGGGGGCAGTGGTAAGAGGATTTGCCAGAGACCGTGTGGAGCAGAACAGGCAGATCAACTGAAGTACACTGCTGAGGGGAGCATTGGGCAAGACAGGAGAGGTCTGCTGCGCCATGTGGGAATCTCCCTGGCCAGGGATCGAACTCATGCTGCAGTGGCTGCCAGTAGCTTCATAGGCTGAGACTTAACCCCTTGCGCCACCAGGGAGGCCCCTGTAATGAACATAATACCCTCACAGTTTATCCATGTTGTCACAGATATCAAAGTTTCCCCTTTTGTGGGTGAATAATATTCCATTTTGATACTTTCCACATTTTCACTATCCCTTCATCTATCAGACATTTCTTGGCTATTTTAAATAATGCTGCTGTAAACTTGGTGGTGCATGTCTCTTTTCAAATTAATGTTTTATTTTCTTCTCATATATACCCAGAAATGAAATTACTATATCCTATGGTAGTTCTGTTTTAACATTTTAAAGAAATTCCATATTGTTTTCCATAATAGCCACACCAATTTACAGTCTCACCAACAGTACACAAGGGTTTCTTTTTCTCCACATTTTCACCAACACTTGTTATTTCTTTACTTTTTGATAATAACCATTCTACCAGGTGTGAGGTAATATTTCATTGTGATTTTGATTTGTATTTCCCTGATGATTAGTGATGTTAAGAACCTTTTCATGTACTTTCTGACTTTTCATATGTCTTTGAAAGTGTGTTCAGTTCCTCTGTCCTTTTTTTTTTTTTTAAGATTTTTATTTTATTTATATATATACAAGCTGGGGTACAGGCGACAGGCAAGAGGGTTCACCAGAGACAGAGTGGGGAGCAGAACAGACAGATCAGAAATACACTGCTGAGGGGAGCAGCGGGTGAGGCAGGAGAGGTCTGCCGCACCATGTGGGACTCTCCCCGGCAGGGCGTTGAACCCGCGTCGTCGCTGCCGACAGCTCCACAGCGCAGCGCCCAACCGCTGCGCCACCGGGCAGGCCCTCCTCTGTCCTATTCTTAATCAGACTTTTAAAAATTTTTTTGTTCTTTATATGAGTTCTTTACATACAATAACTTCTGTTCTTGTATGCATAAATAAATAAATCTCTAAAAAAAAAGCTTCTCATCACAAAAAAGTTTTGTGACTACATGTAGTGGTATGTGCTAACTACACCTATTGTGATAACCGCTGCGCAATACATATAATATTAACTCCTGTTCAGTACATGATTTACAAATATTTTATCCCATTCTGTGGGATGTTTTTCATTGTGTTGATGATTTCCTTTGCTCTACAGAAAATTTTTTGTTTGATGTAGTCCTGCTTGTTTATTTTTGCTTTTGTTGCCTTTGCTTTTTTTTTTTTTTAAAGATTTATTTATTTATACATACAAGCTGGGGTACAGGCCAGAGGCATGGGGCGGCGAAAGGGTTCACCAGAGACAGAGTGGGGAGCAGAACAGGCAGATCAGAAATACACTGCTGAGGGGAGCAGCGGGCGAGGCAGGAGAGGTCTGCCACACCACGTGGGATTCTTCCTGACTGGGCATCGAACTCACATCGCGCACTGCCGACAGCTCCACAGCACAGCGCTCAACCGCTGCGCCACCAGGGAGGCCCCTGCCTTTGCTTTTGATGTCACATCCAAAAGAATCATTATTAACACCAGTGTCAAGGAACTTACCACCTGTTTTCTCTGGGAGTTTTATGGTTTCCAGACTTACATTCATATCTTTGACCTACCTTGAGTTAATTTGTTTGTGTAGTGTAAGATAATGGTACATTTTCATTCTTTTGCATGTGTTGTTCAGTTTTTTCAACATTAAAGAGACACTATCTTGATTTGTATATTCTTGGTTCCTTGTCATAAACTAATTGGCAATATACATTTGGGTTTCTTTCTGGGCTCTTTATTCTGTTCCTTTGATATGTGTGTGTGTGTTTTTATAACGATTCCATATTATTTTGATTACTGTAGCTTCCTGATATAGTTTGAAATCAGTGAGTTTGATGTCTCTCAGTTGCTTTGGCTAATCAAGTCTTTCATGACTCCAGATAAATTTTATTTTATATTATTTTTTAATTTTTTTTTTGAGATTTATTTATGCATACAAGCTGGGGTACAGGCCAGAGGTGAGGGGCGGCGAGAGGGTTCACCAGAGACAGAGTGGGGAGCAGAACAGGCAGACTGATGGAAATACACTGCTGAGAGGAACAGCGGGCGAGGCAGGAGAGATCTGCCTCGCCGTGTGGGAATCTCCCCGGAACTTGCGTAGCTGCTGCTGACATTACTATGCATAGCGCTTAACTGCTACGCCACCAGGGAGGCCCCCTCCAGATAAATTTTAGAATTGATTGTTCTGTTTTTGTGAAAAATGCAAAGGGGCTTTGGGTAGTAATGATTAAACTTGTATAGAAAAGGAAATGGTTATAACTATAGTTAATTCATATTTTTAGCACTTTATTTGCTTCCCAGGGATACTTTAGTGTTAAGAGGATAAAAGCTGTGTTAAAGCCAATACACAGATCATAAAGTACAATTCATTTGCAACTGGCTGGGTTATAGCAACATATATTAAAAGCTGTTACTTGGAAATAATATTGTCATTAATCCTGTGTAAGATAAACATCATAATGTCTGTGAAAATTAATGAAAGAATACCATGTGTAATACCTTGTGCCTATTAGCATGCTTTTCATGTAATAGTAATGTTGTAAAATACTATGTAAAAGCAAAACAATAGAGAGTCACTGTATTTATGGGGAGAAATGATATTAACTATGACTAAGGAGACTCCCATATCAAATAAAATAGGGATTATGAAATTTTAGTGAGGAATTGTGTTGAAAGTAGTAGAGATATGAAAAATAGTGTCTTCAATACACAAAAGTCTACCGAAATGTAAGAAATTTAGCATTAGGCTGCTTGGTGTAAAACTGGTAAGACATCTACAAGAAGATATGAGAGAACCAAACTATTTCTCTCTTACCAGCCCTTAATCTATAGTTTGTAATTTCTGTCTTTAGACCATTATGGGGGCCTCCCTGGTGGCGCAGTGGGTTAAGTTGCAACTATGAAGCTTTCCAGAGCCACTGTAGCAGGAATTCAGTCCTCGCCAGGGAGTTTCCCACACTGCTCCCACACTGCGCAGCAGACCTCTTCTGCCTCACCCGCTGCTCCCCTCAGCAGTGTATTTTAGTTGATCTGCCTGTTCTGCTCCCGACTCGGTCTCTGGCGAATCCTCTCACCACCCCCCGCCCTAGACACCTGTGGCCTACACCCCAGCTTATATGCATAAATAAATAAATCTTAAAAAGAAAAAAGACTACTATGTGTGGTCATGATGACAGCTGGAGCCTGTTATCTTGCAAGAATGTAAAAAGGTGCATCAAGTGCAGTCATCAGCCTCTTATCAGGAGCCGTGGTAGATGTCCCATCAGACACTTGTGCTCATAGCTTAGTTATTTAGCCACACCTAACTGCAAATGGCAAATAATAGTTTTATTTGTTTGTTTTTAGATGGCCGGTATGCTGAGCTGAAAATTAGGATTTTTTTTCTTTTTAAGGAACAATGATACTTAGTCGGCAGCTTGTAGTCTGCAAATTTGGATACTTTTTGCTTAGTGGATAAGTAATATGATGGTGATAGCTAATCTTTATTCAACATGGACTTTGTGTCACGCATTGTTTGAGATGTTTTACATAAATTAGCTCATATAATTCTTTCAACAGTGCACTGAAGAAGATGCTATTAATACTCCACTATAGTGGTAAGAAAACTGAAATCATTCCTCTATTAAGTGGCTGAGTCCTCACACCAGCTAATTTAGTTCTTGTTCTCAGTTGCTGTGCTGATCTGGCTGTAAGAATGTATTAATTTTGGTCTTAAACATTTGCCTTGGAACAAATGCAAGTGCTTAATATGGGCTACATACTGTGCTTATGAGTCTACAAAAATTATCCCATTATTCCTCATAACAACCCTTTGAGGTACATAGAGTTCTCTACCTATTATATTTTATTTTTTATTTAATCAGTTGTAGGGAATCAAAGCATTTTTTGAGGCTCTTCAGGGAAGGATTAAAGAGGGGGGCAGAGATTTGCTATCCTCAGACCAATTAGGATTTCTCCAGCTTTACAGTTACAGAAAAGCCTATACTCATCTTATAGATGAGGAAACTGAAAGAGGAAAAATGAATTTGCACAAAGTCAAATAAATGCAGTTCATATTCAGGTAGTTTGACTCCAGTACCTGGATTCAGCCTCCACCTAGTCTTGCCTCTGGCTTGATAACTTTTTGATCCAGTAATGGTTTGGAACACATGTATGTATGGCATGTTTTGAGAAGCTGCAGAACTTAGTGACCTAACTAAAATCAATCTGGATAGGAGTATAAAGGAAAGTTGGAGATAACTTTGACTCTTTGTTTCAGAAAAAGGCAAAGATAATGCATTTCTGATTGTGTATAGATACTGGTGACTGGGAAGAATTTGAAAGATAAATGACTGTGGGGGGAGGCTAAATTTGCTATCATATATGACTGTGCCCCCAGGAACCTAGCCATATACCAGCTTGTCAGGACTCTTGGTAGGGGAGAAAATATATTTAGTTGGCAAAGAAGTGAAGTGAGTTCTCTCTTGGGTGTCAGCCTAGGAACTGCTCTCTATCATTCTAATCATAAATACCTCTCATTTTGTTCTCTTTTTGCTTTTTGGTCTTCCTTAACCTTTTTCATATTACCTATTAGATTAGTTACGGATAGCTAATAGCCCCTGTAGGTCTTATTCGGTCCCATTATACTTTTATTTACTGAGATTGTAATTTTTTTTCTTTTGCTTGCCTATTTCTGGACCTTGGCATCCTTGGAGAATGGAGAGGTGCTAACACACGTCCTTTCTTCTCTTTACAGTCGATTGTTCTCTACTGGCTGTGCTCCAGCATTATGGGTCTTTCACAGAACTTGCTGCTTCGCTCTCCTGGGTTTCGTCAATTTTGCCGAATACCATCGACTAAGTTAGATTCAGACACTCCTTACAAGGACCTCTTTGCTGCCTTTTATGCCAAATTCATTTCAAGAAAATGACATACTTTCCAGTGATTTTCAAACAAATGTCACTACCACATGTGGTAGAAGAGTTTAGAAATTCAGATATGATTTAATTGCCTTTATTTAAAATCATGAACTCTGTGAAGAACTATATATTAAGAGAAAATCCAGATGTATTTTACAATGCTTAAAATTTTTTAAGTGGTAGAAAGTTAATTTTTTGGTGTTTTTTTTTTAATTTTTTTTTATTGGGTAAGTAAGCTTTACATCATTGCTTCCACAATAGAAGTGTATGCTTCCTCCTTCAGCCATTGTTACCATAGTGCACCCACCAAAGGGTGGTATGTTTAATTTTATACTAAGAGTATCTGGCTAGAGATGTCTGAACTTGGAGAACAGGATTAAATACTAAATGATGTTAAATACTATTAAATGTTAAGGTTTTGAAAAATAGGATAACCCAGTAAAGTGATTCTTAAAATTTTGGATGTGTGAAAGATCATAGACCCATTGGCGCATCTGGTAAAGCTCAGGTTTTCTTTTCACAGAAGCCTTAGATTCACAACATGGGAGCCTTCACTGATCCCGCTGAAGGCCTCTGGCAACTCCTGGTTAAGAACTTTTAATCTAATGGAACATGTGATTTTTAAAAACTAGATTTGAGAAGTTCCTATCTGCAGGAAAATACTTAATATGTTCAGCGATCTTGCTCTCAGTCTTATTCTGTGAAAGAATATAGAAAGTGTACATTCTTTTTTTTTTTTTTTAAGGATTCAAAAACTCTCAGATACAGACTATAACACTGCTAGTACCCAGAGTAGAAAACCTTAAACAGTACTTCTTTTTAGTCAAAGGAAGAAAACTGGAAGGGGCGCCTATTTCCAGAGGGTAATTTTATAAACTCTAACTTACTTGGAAGGGTTAAGTATTGGTTTAAACAGTAGCTGAGGTTTAATATAGGGAAAAAATGATAGGTAATGTGAATTATGAACCCCGCTATTTGCTTATTTAATTTGAAAAGATAGAATTTTGGTTGAGACATTTAAAAATTAATTTGACAGGCATTTGAGAAGATTATAAACTAAGCTTTAATTAAGTTGGAATATGACCCTGCTTCTGAGATACCAAATCATCCTGTCTCATGTTTTCCAGTAAAATAAAAAAATAAAAATAAATAAAAACTAAAGTGAAATTATTCAGTTTTGAGTGGTGTGTATTAAATCTTAGCCATGTGGGATGCCATTTTACTGCAGTTCATTGAGATTTCTGAGATACCAATTTAAACTCAATTCTTTTTCCTAACTTCCCAGTTCTGTTGAGACAACTGCTACTTTCTAGCCACATTGATGAATTAAAAATTATGGACAGCTGATCCTCATTATTCACAGATCAGATTTGCAAATTTGCCTACTTACTAAAATTTATTTGTAACCTTAAAAATATTCTCAGTGTTTTTTTGATGCCATTTTTAATTTATACTTATTTTATGTTACATATCAATATATAATATATTCTGCATACTATTTATAGTTATACTATTTTATAGTTATACATATAAAGTCTGTACATCTGGAGTATATAAAATGTTTTGATACCATTTTTGAACTTATACCAAGTGATGAAAAACCTGAGGCATCTGTTCCCAACTAGCTCAAACACATAGAGCTGTTTTTATTCTCTTGTAAACAAGCACCCTTTTAGTGGTCTACTTAGTACCAGGTTTTTTCTTTTTTTTGTGCTTTTTGTTTGTGATTTCATATTAAAATGGTCTGCAATTGTCATGCTGAAGTGCTGTCATGTACCTGCCTGAGATAAGCTTAATGAATCAACAATCTATTGTATTGATAGGTTGACAAAAATGTGACCAGGGGCTCATAGAACCTAGCCTTGTACATCCTCTAGGAGCAGTGGTTCATTATTCATTGATTCAGATTTTGTGGTGACATAGCTATCTCTAATAAGAAGTGACTGCAAAGGGTGTATCCGAGGAAGCAGAAGCATATTGCCCAAATGAATAGTGAACCTACCCTGTGCTTGCTGGCATTAGAGCGACCCTTACAGATAACCCAGGGTTGCAAAACCATCTTAAGAACTTTGAAGGAGGGGCCTCCCCAGTGGTGCAGCTGTTAGGCCCTGCACTGTGGCACTGTCGGTAGCGGCGAGTTCGATGCCTGGCTAGGGACATTCCCACATGGTGCAGCAGACCTTTCCTGCCTCTCCCACTGCTCCCCTCAGCAGTGTGTTTCCGTTGATCTGCCTGTTCTGCTCCCCACTCTGTCTCTGGTGAACCATCTTGCCACCCCACGCATCTGGTCTGTACCCCAGCTTGTATGCATAAGTAAATATTTAAAAAAAAAAAAAAGAACTTAGAAGGAGGACCTCTCTGGAGGCTCAACGGGTTAAGCGCAGCACTGTGAAGCTGTCCAGAGCTACTGCTGCACAAATTTGATACCCGGCCAGGGATATTCCTACATAGCGCAGCAGACCTTTCCTGCCAAGCCCACTGCTCCCCTCAGCAGTGTACTTTGGTCGATCTGCCTCTTCTGCTCCCTATTCCGTCTCTAGTGAATCCTCTCACCACCCCACACCTCTGGCCTACACCCCAGCTTGTATGCCTAAAATAAATAAATCTTTAAAAAAAAAACAAAACTTCGAATGAGAAAACTGAGAAGTGTTTTCCACGTATCTTTCAAAGCACTCAAGCTAAACACCAAAACCTCACATCTCATAAATAAAACAAATTCTCCTAGACCACATTGGTGAAACTGTAGGTTCTGTGAAAAAAGGTGCCCAAATAAACTTCAGTAACCTCTGCACGTAAACTTAAATCACCCATGTCTTCGGAGCTGCCTTCTCTGAGGTAGCTTTTTGTTTTTACTGTTAAGTATCACCTTTTAAATTCCTTTAATAAGACAGTAAGCCCCAGAAGCTGTAGGACTTAGGACCCTAGAAAAAATATTTAGATTGCTTCCTTCTGGTGTGATAAATTCAGTTACTGCAGAAAGCAAAATTTGAAATTTGAGGTATGATATTTGAATCTGTGCAAGAATTTAGATTTCTGTATTAAGGCTAAGTAAACTTCACGCAAAGTTCATGTTATGTGAACTGTAAGAATACAGTACAGCTGGTTACTATAGACACTGTCTTATGATCTGATTCTATGAGAACAAAAGTAATCTGGAAACTATATGACTCTATAGAAAAATTTCCATTTGAACCTTATGGATAGAGTTTAAAGCTGTAATAACTGTTATTTGTAGGTATTGTCTTTTTATTATATTTTCTTGTTATAGAAACTCGATCTCCACATACTCAATCTTACGAAATCATGGCTTGATATTGGGAAGTTTGAATTTATGCTGCACTAAACTCATAGCTATTTATCCAAAACATTTTGGACTTTTGTGTTGCATTTACACAAAAATTTACATATTTATATAAGTTCATATATATGCATCTGTATGTATGTTTGTAAAACATGTATATACTTTTATCCTTAAACATTTTTATCCATGAACATTGAAGGCAAACTTAAAAGATCCTGCATTTACATGTATTCTTTGCTAATCATAGAGCATCCATAGACTATGAAGGTACCATCTATCTCCATGACCCATAAAGAAAGTGAAAAACCAGTATGGGGTAAAGCTAATGCTAATTGGGAGAGTCTTTTAGATCTGTAATCCTTATTATGACAATATATAACATTAAGTGGTCAGGAGATCTTACACATTGTATGATGAATTAATCATTTCATAGTTTGTGAAAGGAGCAAAATTTTAAAAGCTTGAAAGATCAAGATAGTATTTAGCAAAATTTTAAAACACTTGACTATATGAAAATACATTCATTTTCATATTGCTAGACATAAAGTGAATTAAGAGCGCACACGAATCTTGTACTTATAATTATGTATTCAGTCATGCAAGTAGATCACATAATTGAAATTAAATTTTTGTGCAGAATTCTGGAAACAGTTGTTGAAGCATTTTCCATCATCTGGCAGCTGATAATCACAACCTTTTAATAGCTTAGAACGATCAGCTGTGAAAATGCCAACAACAAAGCAAACTGAAATAATTGAATCAAACTGTTCATCAAATAAGCAATAGCCACAGAAAGGGAGTAATTTGGTGACTCTTGAACAAACAATGACTGCACACCATTAGTGGAATACAATCTAAAAGCAAAAGGAATTACTAGAAAATTTTGAATTTTATTCAATGGTTGTATTGGTCTTGCTAATACTACATTGTTATTTTAGAACTTATTGTCAGGCGAAATAATGTTTAATAGATATGAGCCTCCTGTGGATGTTATCACAAATTCCTTTATGCTATTTATGTCATTAAGAAGAAGATACTTGTTGGCAATTTTGTGAGATACATATTTTTCAATATTTTCTTTTTAGGGTAGATTTAGGGATTTCCGCTGAGAAAGAAATTTGCCTCGCAAAAGAGGGTTCTCCCTCACCACATTTCTCTACCTGACACTGAAGAAACCTGCCCTTCATATCTGCTTCATCTAAGACCTCCCACAGTCCTAATTAAGAAAGCATTTAGATCCTGGTTGATTCTTATCCAGAGGAACCACAGTGACTGGCTGATGGCACAAGAAAAAAGAAAAAACTTAGCTGCCAAGAAATGGCAGCAAAATTCCCAGAAATAAACAAGATTAAATCAAGAAAGTACTTTCATATAGCAAGCTTGGCTAGTTCTTAGAATAATAGCATTTGCTTTGCTCTAACTGTTAAAACAGTGAGGAGCCTAGTCAGTGGGGACACTCATGATAAGGGTGGAACTTTCCAGACTCCCTCCCCTGACATCTTGGATCCCCATCTTCATGCCACCAACATGTCAGGCACTTTGCATTAACAACTGGCTTGCTGTGAAAAGGACTTCCTGAACTGGCAGGGAGGGGAGATCCTGGGAGGAGGAAGGAGCTGAGTGGCTAGATTGGACATAAAACCCTAAACACCTGCATCCCAGCTATCTTTTTCCTTTTTGCTGCTTTGGTAGGCAGCATGATCTTGCTTCCTTGAGAACACCTCTTGCTCATATTTCTTGCCAGGAGATGCCTTGGATTTGTTCTCCTAGTGGCTATGCACTGGGCATTGACTGATACATTTTGGGCCTTCCCTATTTAAACAAACTTGCCCACTTGGGGATGGTAGATGTAGGAGTTTGATTAGGAGTCCTTATTTTGAAATACTTTCCCCCACTTCTGTCCCTCTCTACCCCCTTTGAGCCTCTCACCAATTAATAATCTGTGGGTGTAGCAGGGTGGTCCACAGGAAAAAGGCTGTGTTCCAGGTTCCCTGCCCTACCCCAACAGAGGGTGGAGCTGAGCAGGAGAGATAAGAAGCTGAAGAAGAAGAAAGGACAGAAGAAGGAAGGAAGCAGGATGGAGGTCCGAAGAGACACAAGGAGCAGAGAGACCTGTGAAGAAGCTGCACTGGCCTGGACTGATTGAAACAGATGTGGGTGAGAGACCCGTGGGGAGGTTGACAATGGCAACGTTGATCTGCATTTTGACTTTGTTCTTTTCCTCTCAGACTTGTCTGGCTGTTTCTGACCCTTTTCTGTGGGGCCCTGCTGAAAGGTGTTTTAGCCTTGTGGCAGGCTTTCGGGCCTTGCCTTAGGCCAATCCCATTTGGGTGGACTTTTGCCCACGAGGTGATGGTTAACTTTGGGTGCTTAGTTTAGAAACTATATTCTTTGTCATTTCTGTATTATTATACTAATCATATTAAAGTTTCTTTCCACTAAAGGTTCTATGTATTTTGTCTTGATGCAGCGGATGGCAGAACCTATTTAGAATGGGCAGGTTTGGGGTTTGGGGGTGCCCCTCTCCCTGCCCTGTAACATGGGCACACTAGAGTTTGATTACTTTGCTTTTATGCACTTGGGTGTGGATAAACCTTTAGAATGGGCAACATGGGTTTGCACTTTAGCAGTTTGGGGGTCTCTCGGCACCCCTTGGTTTTGCCTGGGAGCATAATTTGAACGTGAGACAGGAGCCATGAAAACCATGTTCCCTTGTGTCCTACCACTACTGCCTTTTGACTATCCAGTTATTAGGTAAGTTTTGGAAAGTGGTCTATCTTTAACTGTCTAAGTCCTATACTCTTGATTTTTGGCTCATAAGATGAGGATATCTGGGTGCTTTGATGGAAAGACCTGCTCCAAGAAAGCAGCCACTCCTACTGAGCTACTCTAAGACAAAAAAAAATTCTGTCTTTCCATTTTGGGATGATTTCTGTAGACATGTTTATCTCCTTTGTAGCCCTGTTTTGCCATAGTTGGGAAGGCAGCTTTGCATTTAATTTAGCTTTGATTTTTGTCTTCTGGCTAAACTGTAGCTCTCCAGGGAAAATTAAATATGAAATATGAAATATACCTAACTATCTTCCTTTGATTGCAGGTGCATGTTCTAGCCATTGTGCAATTAATAATTTGAAGAATTTCTTCTAATTATAACCTCAGGCTTCCTGGATTTCTGTGAGTGATGGATGCTTCTGAGAGTAGGGTTATTAAAAATATAAATTCTGTAGCTGTGAGATAATTTTCAACCGCTTATTTCATGCTATTTAACATCTACTCCATGTGTTGCTACAGGTAAGAAGCATTCATCTCATGAAGTTATTATGGAAGTTTCAGTTATGCTCATTTCAGTTTTCATGTGTTAATGTTCTATTTCAGAGTGAAATCCTGTCAAAACAATAGCAAAGATATAAAACAGTAGTACTTCAAAATAAAATAAAAAATTGAAAATAAACACACGCAGTCACAACCAAGTATAGATTTTGAAATATCTTCTTCCTCATCTTTCACTTATGTGTTAACGTTATTTTGCTTTAAAGATATAGCCAATTCTTATTTGTATTTGTAAATTCATTCATTTGTAAAATATTCATGACTTTCTGCCAGCAGATGCGCAGGCGCAGAACAGCAGAAACACTGTGCACACTGCTAGCAGAACTCAAAGAGAGGCTCTGTCTTTCTGTTTCAGCTCACTACTGTAAACAGATGCCCTTTTCGTGGTCTAGTTAGTGTCACATTTTCCTCACTTTGGTACTTTTTGTTACTTTTTTGGTTTAAAATGGCCCCAAGTACTAAGGGCAAGAAGCCTGTGCTATTCTAACAGAAAACGCATGATTAGGTAAGCTTTGCTCAGGCATGAGTGACAGTTCTGATGGCTGAGAGCTCTATGTATGAATCAACAATATCTAGTAAATAAGGTGTTTTAAAACAGAAATGCACAAAGGACACGCTTTTGTCTTGATTTGCCCAGAGACTTACAGAAACTCAGCTTTATGTTTCCCCTGGGTGCATTGGGGCAGTCCTCACCAATTAAGTGTTCCCAGTGGCTTCATTGAGCAAAACTACCACAAATAACAAAATTGACATTACTTCAACCTGTGCCCATTGGTGTTGTCTGCATATGATAATTTAAATAAGGGGGTCTGCAAATTATGACTGGTGGGCCAGATTCAACTCACTGCCCTTTTTTGGTACAGACTGAAATTAAGACTAGTTTTAGATGACATTTACACTTCAGTATCCCTAGATAAAACTTTGTTGGGACACAGCCATGTTTGTTTACATCCTATCTATGGCTTTGACTGAAGAGCTGGGTTGCTGTGACAGACACTACATCCAGGTGCTTCACGCTCTGCTCAGAGTACTGGGGAGCTCGGTGACACAGCTGTAGCTCCACCCACTTTGAGTGCCATGTGTATCTCCCTGCTGCAATATTTTAGTTTTTATACCCAGTTCACACCCAGTCAAAATAAGAAAAATAGATTTTAAATATGCTTTTAAGACACAGTAGATTGGATTATTTTGTTTGAATTAAATGGCAAAATACTGTGTTATGCAATAACACTATCACTGTGCTAGAAACATCCTGTGTATGTCAGCATTACCAAACATCATAATATTCCTGGTCTTTGTGAATCTTCATTAGCACATATGCAGTGTCAGGGCAGGAACAGTGTAAGGTACAGCCTTGCCCAAGAATATAAGTAATAAGTAATTGAGACTAGCTTTGAAATCACATCTCTAACTTTAGCTTCATTTTATTTGATCATAAAATGGGGAAGGGCCGGTGTAGCGCCAGCAAGACACAGGGTAGATTTTCTATGATCCCAGCAGACAGGTAAAGGAGGCATTCTGGAGCCTTCAATGGCTTTTTCAGGCATTTAATGACCTTTCCACACCATTTGTAGTGAGGCAACCAGGTGCAGGGCAGGTAGGGAGGTCTGGGGGCCGGGAATCTGGCAGGCCGCCTAGCCCTCAGCAAATCTTTCTTCTTTTTCTGCTCTCTGATGTTGTCTCATGGCCTCTTTGATTGTCTCTACTGAGCTCTGCTACATGGTCTCCTGCCACCATGTCCTCTAATGCTGCGCTTAAATGCTCAGTCTCTGGCTCAGGTGCGCCCAGCACGCCCGCCCTCACCACTCTCCAGGTGCCGCCATGGTGTAAGCCCACAGGTGTCAATCGTTGGTGCTCATGGCAGAGGGTGGAAAAATCTTGATCACTTCCATTTACCCTATAGAGGGAGAGATGCTGGTCCTGGGGAGGAGTATTAACCAACATTAACCAACGTTATACGGGAATCATGGACAGAAATACATGGATCTGAGATATTTTTGATTTTTTTTAACGGTAATCTAAGTCAAAGCATCTGCTATTGGTTTAAACATCTGTGTCTCCTCCTGCCCTCCAATTCATACATTGAAACTGAGTCCCCAATATGTGGCATTTGGAGGTAGGGCCCTTGGAGGTGATTAAGTCCTGAGAGCAGAGTACTCATAAGCAGGATTAGTGTCCTTGTAAGAGAGACCCTAGAGAACGTCCTTGCCCCTGTCCCCATGTGAGGACACAGAAAGAAGATGGCCATCTACGAACCAGCAAGCAGGTCCTTACCAGGCACTCTTCAGGTGCCTTGCCTGATTTTGGACTTCCAGCCTCCAGAACTGTGAGAAATAAATTTCTATTGTTTATAAGCCATCCCATCTGTATGTTCTGTCACATTGGCCCAAATGTACTAAGACCAAATGTCAGTTGGTGAAAAT
This sequence comes from Scalopus aquaticus, assembly GCA_004024925.1. Classification (NCBI taxonomy): domain Eukaryota; kingdom Metazoa; phylum Chordata; class Mammalia; order Eulipotyphla; family Talpidae; genus Scalopus; species Scalopus aquaticus. The sequence continues at coordinate 70,854 of PVIJ01000503.1, read as the reverse complement.
CAAGATTAGAAAACAATCATCCCTGGGCTTCTTTCAATACTTAAGAGTTTAATTAAAACATTCTGTGTGAGACAAATGAAGACACCTGAACTTTGAACTGGTACTAGAATGAAAACGAGTCAGATTTTTTTTTTTTACTTCTAATCATGCTTGTATATTAAAGATATGCACAGAGATTTATATTTACTGAAATGAATAAGCATATTCATTTCAGTGTTGTTAAACCAGAACAAGCCTTAATTTTCCTGAAAGGGGATTGATTAAAATTTTCTTAACCCCAAAATTAAATACTGTGTCCACATTAGCAAGGATGGTAGCGAAGGTAATTTATGACATGGAAATATTCCTGACGTAGTTACTGGGAGAAAAGCAGATTATTTAACACATGCCAAGAGTCTTTAAAAGCCAAAGATAAATGCTTACATGTATGATAACCTATAAAATATAAACAGTGATATTTCAAAGTGTTAAGATTTGGGGGAATTTCTATTTTGCTTTTTTTTCCAAAGTTAAAATTTCTTTAGTGAAACCTTACTTTTGTCATCATACACAGTGTTGTTACACACATCTTTTCAAAAACATCTGTTTGAATAAAGCAAGAACCTATATGTTTTCATTAAGATTGTGTCTTTCTTGAGCAATTGTAGTTTTAATGATTGATGTGATGATTAAAGTGATTAAGATTGAGCTAAAAAAGATATCACGGTCTTAATGATTTTAGTATTACTGGAGAGAGAACTTAACTGGGTTTTGAATTGACTCATAGTCACTGAAATGCAAGAACCAAATTTAAGATTAATGCCTCTAGGTGGTGCCTGTGATCTATACTTAGAATTCTGCTTTCTAAGGCAGAGGCAGAGGAAGAACACTACAGGAGCCTGGAGTTTCTTACCCCCTGTGTTTCCTGTTTCCTGAACTCTGTGTGGTGAGTCAGAGTGCAAAGCCAAAAAGTGAGCTTGGGGACTTGTGTGATCACTCATTTTTCAAATTTCATGTTTTCTCCCTTAGTGAAAAGAATTCACAAAAAGTTGATAGAGCAGGTGAAACCCAAATAAGGGGCAAATTTGTAAATTTTATAACTTATGACTAAAAGTTTGTGTTTTGGGGGGCAATATAATGACTCGTGTTTATTTTATCATGCACTATTTGTGCAAATTGCATACAGAGAAGGCATTCTGTGGGAATTCTAACATCTTTCTGTGATGCTTATGCATAACCAGTCTCTCCTTGCCCTTTGTATTTTGGCCCTGTAGTTTATAGAATCTTCTCTGTTTTCGGCTTAATGAGGTTAATTGAGTCACTCAATTGTTTTTTCCAAGCTGACATGTCTGATTGGAGGTTCAGTTAGTGTAATAGTGTAACTAAGGTGAATGCTCATATAGTAGACTAGAAAGCAGAACAGCAAGAAAATTTATTCATTTACAGCAATTCACATTTATTGAGTAACCAATGTGATGCAATTTAGAATTTCAAATAAATAAACTTCACTTTTTGAATATTTGACCTGTGTAGCGGCAGGAAGGTATGGGGCAGGTTCTCTATGATCTGGGTGGACAGGTAAAGGAGGAGTCCTGGAGCCCTCGGTGGCTTTTTCAGGCTTTTAATGTTCTATTGTAGAGAGGCAACCAGGTACAGGGCAGGCAAGGGGGCGGGCAGGGACAGGAGGCTGGCCTGCTAGCCCAGGGGGGATCTTCACTGTCTGGCGTTCTCTCATGCTCTCCCTGCTGCACTCTGCCTCAGGTCCTTCACCACTACGCTTTGTTCTCTGTTCTTATATGCCCAGCCTCAAGGCCCAGGTGTGCCCACTCATGCATGCCCACACCCTACTTCAGATGCCCGCCATCAGGCATGCGTGTAGGCCTGCAGAGGTCTGTCTTTGATGGGAGGGCAGAAAATCCTGATTCCTCATTTACCTTACAACCTCTTAGTTTTAGCACCAATAGCCTTAGCAACAGTGTAAAGTTGACCTGACAGTGAATTGACAACCTCCCCCTTCAATGTACTTAGTTGCAAGCTCTTCCATTCTTCTTTCATTTTCCCGGCCCACCTTTCTGGATAATCTGGACAAACCGACTAGTGATAGCAAGAATAGTGCTAAGGAAGAGGCCTACACAGCTAGAGAGACAATTTCCAGTGTGACAGACTAGACAATTCCCTGGTCAGCCACACATTTATCCCAGCATAGCTCCATGAAGCTACATGCCCTGCACGGTGCCTGTTGCTATTTGGCCACCACCAGCAGCTGCTGCAGTTCTGCTTTACCAGCCACACTGCTCTACTATTGTCTCCATCAGGCTTCTGGAAGTAACTTTAGAGATCAACAATGAAAGGCGTTTTCAAGTTTTCAAGTCAGTAGTTTTTATAATCAATAACCTTTCAAGCATGGAGTCTAACCACACCTAAGGTTTAGAACTATTAAATAAGAATACAAGTTCATATAGTATGTAATTAACAGAGCCTGGATTTGTTGGGGGACCAGTATGTATACTGAGTGAACCCCACCCATTGATGTTTTATGGACTCCAACCTCACAGCAACACCAAAGAGATCCCAAGCGCTGAGGACTACAACTCCCATCATGCCATCCATCTGACTTGACTCTTGACTTCTTGAAGATGGGACTGCTGGAACTAAGGGTGGAGTTAAGCAGCTGTGCCTGATATAAAATGGAAAACACATGGGCCTGGAGGGATTTTTTGTTTTGTTTTGTTTCTCCTGTCTTCAGCATGCATCTTGGGGTCCCGGCTCAGCCAACGTTACAGGTAGGACATAATGACCAATTGATATCTCTCTCGCCCTTCCCCCCTTTTAATTTCCCTTGTACATAAACCTTTTATTATCCTTTCTATGTATGCCTGCCTTTAGGTCTTGTTTGTTTGTTTTTTAACTGTGTGAGTGAGGACTCACACCCAGGCCATCCCATTTCCCTTAGGCGTTGCCATGGAAGATTGAAGTCTTCAAAAAATGGTTGTAGAGGGAACATATCTAAATGTGAATCAAGGGCAACCTGTCTTCAGATTTCACTCTTTCTGCTGTATCCACACTTTTAGTGAATTTTAGTGAATTTTCTGTGATTTCATAAACCAAAAATTGAGGGACATGGTTGACAATGTTTTACTTGGTAAGATCATTAAAGCTACCCCCCAAATCACATGACTATCTTCACAAAAGCAGGGATATTGAACACAATATAGATAAGGATTTAATCTCCAAATCGGTGGCAATTGTCTAATGATTTAGCTTTATATTAAACTTTAAATTGTTAACTTCACCAACAATAGGCTCCTTTGTATTAGTGGTCCATGAGGTGCATTAAAGAAGCACTGATTTAGGACAATCTCTTCATTTTTCAGATGGGTAAATTGGGCCCAGTGAAATTTGTAAAAGGACATATGTCTAGTGATAACAGATAACTGAGTTTTCCTTATTGGTTTCAAGAGGTAACAACTTTTCTCCATTCTTCTTTTCTGCTTTTGCTGAGTGAAGGGTACACACAAAAGCTAAGAAAAGGTGGGATGTGGCAGGCAGAGAAGAGATTCCATCATGAAACTTTCAATTCTGTGTAACTATGGCATTTTGACTTTCTGTCCAACCTATTTGATTGTTTATTTTTCTTCATTCTCTATTTTGTTTTTATTTCTACCTTCCCCAGCTTTATTGAGGTATAACTGGCAAGTAAAACTGCATGCACTCATGGTGTGTAATGTAATGCTCTGATCTATATATATATATTATGGAAGTATTATCACAGTAAAGATAATTAACACTTCCATCATCTCACATAATTACTTCTTTGGTGTGTGGCTCATTTTGTTTCTGAACCCTATTTAGAAATTTATCAGTAGTTACGCAAGGGAAAATAATATTTACTGAGTACTCACTTTATGGCAGGCACTTTGCCAGGTGTTTATTATTTAATCTTATTTCATCTTTTTTTTAAAGATTTATTTTTTTTATTTTTGCATACAAGCTGGGGTGCAGAGGTGTGAAGCAGTGAGAAGGTTCAATCAGAGACAGAGTGGGGAGCAGAACAGGCAGATCAACTGAAGCACACTGCTGAAGGGAGAAGCGGGCGAGGCAGGAGAGGTCTGCCACGCCATGTGAAATTCTCTCCGGTGGGGCATCGAACTTGCGCTTCCTGCAGCCGCCACCTACAGCTCCACAGCGCTGCACTTAACTCGTTGCGCCACCAGGGAGGCCCCATGCTTATTTAATCAACTTATTTACAACAACCACTTTATACAGGAGGAAATAGGGTCAAAGAAATTTGTTTTGTGTGTGTGTATTTTTTGTTTGCTTGTTTGTTTTTGGCTAAGGCACAGTGAATAAGATCCTATGAATAAAATTAAATGCCCAAGTTCTCCACACCATTGAGTTTAATGGAGTTTAGTATTTATTTTATAAATGCAGAATATCTTCCTGCCTGGAACCTACCCTATTATTGTCGATCATGCCCCCCTCAAATGAGGGGAGTTTTAAAAAGACATGCCAAACAGTTGGGTTGGTGGGGTGGGGGGCTTCCTGGTAGTGGAAGGGGTTAAGTCTCAGCACTATGACACTATCAGCAGCCACTGCAGCACAAGTTCGATACCCGCCCCACCAGGGAGCTAACCCACATCGCGCAGTAGACCTCCTCTGCCTGGCTGCTGCTCCCCTCGGCAGTGTATTTCAATAGATCTGCCTTTTCTGCTTCCCACTCTGTCTCTGGTGAATCCACTCACACACAACCCAGTCTACAACCTGCAACCCAGCTCTTATATGCATAAATAAATAAATCTTTAAAAAAATTCTGTTGGTGGAGGGGAATAAACCAAGATGAACTGCCTTTGTATGCAGACTAACAAAAGGGAAGAGGTAGGAAAATTGAGTCAATGCCTCTTCTCCTTTTGGAACCATTCCTTAGGTAGAAAAATAAATGAAAATTTACTACTAACGAATCTTCTCTATTATGACCACTTGGGGGCATTCAACACTGTCAGATTCTGTCTCCGTTAAAATTACTGCACTGCACGTTTTCTTGCAACTAAGTCTTCTTTATGCCATACTTTAATCTTCAGAATGGGTGTGCTAGGGGATATTTTGTTCTTTAATAGGTCTTGACTTTGTCACTTTGAAAAGAGGTCATGAAAAATAATCCTTTTATGAAATTAGGCTATATATTCTGTGGAAGTGTCCACCGCGTTAACTTTACCTTTGCTTCTTAGATAAATGTCCTAAAGTCTCCCAAGAACATAATTTTTTCAGGGATGAGCATATGCCACAGGAATGTCTCTTCCCTCCCATCTCCAATTTTCTAATTTTATTAAATCCACCCCAGCCATTACAGCTAAATTTAAATTCCTTCCTCCACAGGCTACAAAGATGTAGGGATGAAATTATGATCTCAGTGACAATGGTAAGGTAATTTTCAGGCTTCAACTTAACCCGTTTTGTGAGAACTTGGCTCTCCCAGTTATTCTTCAGTCCACTTGGATTTTCTTCCGGGTGCTGGCCAGTCAGAGAGGCTTTCGGAGGTCAGTGCTCGCTCCTCCCTCCCGCTGACCTTGCTGCTGCCACACAGGGAAGCCTCCCAGGGCTGCCAGCACCAGCAGAGCTGCCTTTAGAGTAGGCCCCAGCAGCTCCTTGTGCAGATGGCTCCCCTGGAGCTTCAGTCCTTGGGTCTCTGCGCTGCACAGGCCATCCAGAGCAAGAGTGTAGCTGTTATCCTCACTGTGCTGCACTCTACTGCACGGTGCAATGTAATATATAACTTGGCACTGTAACGCCTTACAGAAATCTTAACAAAACCAGTATTTAGTGGTTAGTACCTTTTATTGATCCTCTTTTTATGAAAATCCACCTTTTAAATCTTTTTCCAATTTACAAAATAAAATCCAACGCCCTTCATGAGAAGTCTTAAAATACAAACCTCTTTATTGTGTTGTGACTTGAAGTGGACATGTGTGTACATGTGTCTACTTGAGACTTCGTTTTTTTTTTTAAAGATTTATTTATTTTTGCATACAAGCTGGGGTGCGGGCCAGAGGAGTGGGGTAGTGAGAGGATTCACCAGAGACAGAGTGGGGAGCAGAACAGGCAGATTGACCGAAATTCACTGCTGAGGGGAGCAGCAGGCGAGGCAGGAGAGATTCCATGTGGGAATCTCCCTGGCCGGACATTGAACTTGGTTCGCTGCTGCCAACAGCTCCACAGCACTGCGCTTAACCCATTGTGCCACCAGGGAGGCCCTGTTTTTTTTTTTTTTAAAGATTTATTTATTTGTGTATGAAAGAGTGGGGTGTAGGCATGAGAGGATTCTCCACAGACAGTGGGGAGCAGAACAGGAGGATCTACTGAAATACACTGCTGAGGGGCCAGACAGGATAGGTCTGCTGCACCATGTGGGAAACTCCCTGGCCAGGACCGGGGATCGAACTCCTGCTGCAGTGGTTGCTGATAGCTTCATAGACTGAGCCTTAACCCCTTGTGCCACCAGCGAGCCCCCTACTTGAGACTTTGTTTTTACGAAGACTAGATTACACTGTAATTTAAATAATTTACTTTGCAAAAGTCTGTATTGATAAAATGCAGCTTCTCTCATTAAGTAGCCAAATAACAATGTGTCGGGCACCAACTTCGCAGAAGAGGGGAAAGTCTAGACTTTTCTCTGAGTTCTTTTTCTAAGTGACTTGAAACTTGCCAAGGTCATTTACACACATTCGGCATTTCCTTCTCCTACTCTTTCACCTGCACAGCCTTCTGAATCTTGAATGCAACCCTGAGGGTCACAGACTACATCTTCTACCCCCAGGCATTTACTTCCTTTTAGTCCTCACTGCCAGGACGTTCCTAATGCTTGATTTACTTCTGTCCTTGTTGCTGGTGAAAATAACCTATGAATCTGTACTTTGAGGTTGGAAGAAAGATACTTCTCAGTGTCATGTTTCACGGAGGTGTCTGGTCCCAAGTGGATAATTTTTTATTGATTTTATGACTCATTGACTCACTCATTTTTTTTCTTTCATTGAAGAAAAACGGTGACTGAATACTAACTCCACCTTAGGCACAATGCTAAGAGCTGGATAGTCATTTTCCCTTGGCATCCTCAGGGTCAGGATGTGGGGGGTGAATGACTTTGCCAGAACAGTTCCTGGCTTAGGAACTCCCCACTTTTCCTTCCAACTTGAGGCTGAGTCTCAGTGGTGGACCCTTTCTTCCCTGGGCTTCTCACAGGCCTGTCTTATTGACATCTGGTTTTATATGGCCAATTCCATCCTCTCCCATCCTAGTTCCTCAGACATGCTTTTATAATTTTGATTCTCAGGAGCATGGATTTGGGACTCATTTCATTTTATTTTTTTAATCAAGGACACCTTTTGGTCTGTTGGGGGGAAAGGACACCCTGAGTAAACTCCACAAATAGGTTTTGTGGACCACACCCCCACCTCAGACAAAAGAGATCCAAGACACCAAGGCCTACAAATCCCGTAATGGCATCACCACTAAAGGGAGGTTTGCTGAGAACTGAGGGTAGAATTAAGCAGTTAGGTTTGGTATATACCAAGACATGTGGGCCTTGTGGGGTTTGGTTTTTTTCGCCAGCTTTCAGCGTGCTCTTGGGGTTCCAGCTCAGCAGAACTGGTAGGATGCATTCACCAATTCATCTCTCTCTCCCTCTCCCTGAGTTATTCTTTTTTTTTTTAATTTCCCCTTCTTTTATAAATAAACCCTTTATTAACCTTTTCCTGTGTGCCTTCAGTTAAGTCTTATTGTAAGTCCTTTTTAAGTGCATGGGTGAGGGCCCACAGTCAGGCCAACCCATTTCACATCAGTGTTGACCTGTAGCAGGTCCATGCACATTTATAAAAGCAATAAAAGCGGACGGTTCTGCTCAACTACACCAAACAAACCTGAACTCTGAGTTCAACTGCTATGTTAGAGAGGGACATAATTCTCATAAGTACAGAATCTGCATCCTGGTTCAGCTGTAATATCCTGTCATCATTAATAGATAATTTGAAATTCTCTTTTTCTTTTCCTTTTCCTCCTCTTCTTCCAAATGTAACTTTACATATAATAAACGTTAGCAGATATGATCATATCTCTTGAAACTTATTCTTTAATATATGCATAATCATCCATTTATGTACCATAAATGATTTCACAGTATTATTGGATAGCTGGGGATTTTGGTAAATTATTGCTGTTTTATAAAATATTGTGATGAGAAAACTTCAGATGTAAATCTCAGTCCATTTCTATTTCTTCCATTTCTTTAGAAATGATTTCTAGGTGTAGACCACTGATTCTTACTAAGTGGGAAAAAATTTGTATAATTTTTCACTAATTTTCCCTTCTGCCAGCAATATATGAAAAGCTGTCCCACTGTATCTTGGCTAACAATGACTTTTAGCATATTCCGTTTTGTCATTTAATAGATGATTTGTGTTATATTATCAAAGGGACTATACAATTTAGAATACTGTACTAATGTTTTTCATAATGACTTATACTTCATTTATGACTTTTTATAATTATGCCAAGAACTTTTTTCTCCATTATCTTTTAATTTTGACTATGGCATTTTTGATGTGTATAAATTTAAAATTTTTGCATTTAATTTTTTTTCAAAACGTTTTGCTGATTTCCTAGCAAATATCATTTACACCCAAATATCACTGAAACATATTCACATATGGTTTCCTATTTGTTTTATTTTAAAGCTATTTAAAAAACATTAAGGTAATTAGATTTTGTAGAATGGGTTTTTCTTCCCTCAAGGTTTCTCTGGTCTACCTTCCATCCTTTGGAAATAATATTTTTTCCCACTGCTCTGTGATTTTGTGATATAATGTTTTATGATATTAGGTTCTTTTAGGCGGTATACTTTCTTTTGGGTCTGTCTTATTTTGTTTTATTGATCTGTTCCTTCTCCCAGTACATTGATGACTTATTTACAGTGATTTAAAAAATAAATATTAATATTTGGTAAAGTAACACCTCTCTATTACTGCATTAGAATTATTATACAATCTTCTCCATTTATAATTGAAGATTGAACTTAGACTAATTATACCTAGTTGGGATTTACCATTATTCCGTTCAGCAGCTCTGCATGTGACAGACATTCATTATTTGAAATGCTGTGGAATGGGATGTATGTGTACAAGACAGACAGTCAGTGCCCCCCTCCATTTGCATTTCTCTTAGAGGAGACAGACAAAAGACAGGTCAGCAATGGCTGTGCAATATGACATTAGATGCTGATGGGTGTGACGAAGGAAAATAAAACAGAGTAAAGGCAGAGATTGATAGTGTTGGGGGGGGGGGGAGGGCGTCCTGAACAAACTGCACAAACAGGTTTTATGGACTCCACCCCCACCCCAGACCAAAGCAATCCAAGGCACCATGGACTACAAATCCCATAATGTCATCACCACCGAAGGGAGGATTGCTGGGAACTAAGGGTGGAGTTAAGCAGCCAGGCTTGCTATATACCCAGAGCCATGGCTTTGTTGCGCTTGGATTTTCGCCGGCCTTCAGCGTACTATGGGGTCGCAGCTCAGCGGACCTGGTAGGACACATTCACCAATTTCTCTCTCTCTCTTTCTCCCTGGGTTATTCCTTTCTTCATTTTCCCTTTTTCTAAATAAACCCTCCATTAACCTTTTTGTGAGTACTTGCAGTTGATTCTCATTATAAGTCCCTTTAAGTGCACAGCCGAGGACCTACACTCAGGCTGACCCATTTCACACTGGGGTTGCCCTGGAGCAATAGGGACGTTATTAGAAACGTATAAAGTGAGAGAGAGTAGGTGGATAGGGGTAACCACAGACAGGACACAGTTGCACAGCCCTGGAGGTGGCGGGAGCCTGCAGATCTGGAGAAGCAGGAGGAGGCTGTGTTGCTGCAGAGAGCAAGGCCTGGAGGTGAGGAGCTTGGAGGTGCCTCAGGGGTCAGATTACTTGAGGCCCTCTAGGTCCTGGTGGGGAAATTTTAGCCAGATGTTTTGCTTTGAAAGATTTATAAATTAATTTGGGAAAGAATTAATGCATTTGCCAAATTTCATCTTTCCACCAAAGAATTGGCCCCTCACCATATTTTATTTACCCATTATTCCCTTTTCTTCCTGCTAATTCAAATTTTATAGTAAAACTATGTCATATTTTTTACCTAGGTTCCTTACATTAGATTTTTGGGTTATTTCTAGATATTCTATGTGTTCAATACTATTGTCAGTGGATTATATGGTATATTTTCTAACATTTCTGGCATATAAGAAAGTATGGACATTTGTATACTATGGATTTTACATCTGAATATCTTGCATCTAAATTTGAGATTTTTAATTAATTCTCTATCATTTTTGTGAAACGGTTTTAATTTTGTCTTCCAATATAATGAAAATATGTCCTCTCCATTCTTAGCTATGCCCATTCAAGAGTGACATTATATATATTTGTTTGGTTAATATTTATATCTACATGTAAGTTTAGTTTAGTTTTTGATGTTCTGTTTCTTTTTTTATTTCTCTATAATTCACATAGAAGTGAAACCATCTGATATTTGTCTTTCTCCTTCTGATTCCTTTTGCTTAGCACAACTCCCTCCAGTTCCATTCATGTACTTAGAAATATTTGACTTTGGGAAAATTACTCTGCTTGTCTGTGCTTCAGGTTTCTCATTTGTGAAGCAAAAATTGGTTCATTTATTGATTCAAAAAACATTCAAAAAATTATTTAGAACTGCCTCTGTGTTAAGCATGGATTTAAGATCTGCAAATACAGCTTGATTTTTTATTTTTTCCTACTTGGGGTTCTTGAGCTTCTTGGGTATGTATTTCCCTATAACTTTATTGAGATATAATTGACATATAACACTGTTGATTTGATACACTTACACATCACAACATGATTTTCACCACAGTGGCTAGTGCCTGCATCATGTCACATGATTGTCATTGCTTTTTTGCAGTAAATCTATTTAAGATCTGTTCTCTTAACAACTTTCAAGTCTAGTAGAGTATTGTTAACCACAGTGTTATGCATTAGATATCCAGACTTAATTCATCTTCTAACTGGAAGTTTGGACCTTTTGACTATTATCTCTCCCACCTCCCAGCCTTTGGTAACTACTATTCTACTTTATGTTTCTATAAGTTTGGCTTTTTTACAATTACATTTAAGCGATACCACACAGTATTTGTTTTTCTGTCTGATTTATTTCATTTAACTAATGTCCTCAAAGACCCTCCATGTTGTTGCAAATAGCAAGATTTCATTCTTGAGTAATATGTATCAATATATAATATCAAATATATAACATCATATATATTACAGTATAGTAAGTACTATTCCATTATGATGAATAATGAATAATATTCCATTTTATAAACACACACATCTCTGTCTATTCATCTTTAGATTGACACTTCCGTTGTTTCCATATCTTGGCTATTGTGGTAATAATGCTGCAATTTCAAAAAAGGAATTGCTGGATCTCTTTCTATTTTTCTCAGAACCTCCATACTTTTTCATTGTGCCTGCATCAATTTCCACTAACAATGCACTAGAGTTGCCTTTTTCTCTACGTTCTTGTTAACACTTATCACCTGTGTTTTTAATGATAGCAGGTGTGAATGGATTCGATTTGCATTTTTCTGATATCAGTGATACTTACCATCTTTTCACATGCCTGTTGGTCATTTCTATGTCTTCTTTGGAAAAAATCTGCTCAGTTTCTCTACCCATTTTTTAATCAGATTATTTTGGGTTTTGTTGTTCTTGTTATTTGTATAAGTTCTTTATATATTCTGGATACTACCACTATGTGCTTGGCTTATATTTTCTCCCATCCCTTAGACTGCTTCTTCATTGTGCTGATGCGTTCTTTTGCTGTGCAGATGCTTTTTAGTTTGGTGTAGTCTCCTATATTTAGCTGCTTTTGTTACTTGTGCTTTAGGTGTGATATTTAAAAAGTTGTTACCAAGCTATATCAGCAAACTTTTCTGTTTCCTTTTTTTTTTTAAAGATTTATTTATCTATGCATGCAAGAGCTGGGGTGTAGAGGTGTGGGGTGGTGGTAAGAGGATTCACCAGATTGGGGAGAAGAACAGGCAGATTGACTGAAATACACTGCTGAGGGGAGCAGCGGGCAAGACAAGAGAGGTCTCCTGCACCAAGTGGGAAGCTCCCTGGCCTGGGATCAAACTCGTGCTGCAGATAATTTTATAGTGCTGAGACTTAACCCCTTGTACCACAAGGGAGGCCTTTCCCTGTTTTCTTCTAGGAATTTTACAGCTTCAAATCTTATATTAATATTTTAATCTATTTTAAGCAATTTTTTGTGAGTGGTATAAGATAGATTCTCTCTCTCTCTCTCTCTCTCTCTCTCTCTCTCTCTCTCTCTCTCTCTCTCTCTCTCTCTTTCTGCATGTGGTTATCCAGATTTCCAATACTTTTTATTGAAAGACTATCTTTTCCATCATTGTAGTTTTGGCTTTCTGGTTAAATATAAGCTGACCTTTAGATTAACATTTTAGTCAAATTTGGGAAATTACTTCCCAAGAAGTCATTACTTCACAGTTTTTTTTTCTTTGTCCTGTTTTATTTATTTATTTATTTATTTATTTATTTTTCCTCGTTCTCTCCTTTACTTCTGACAGGCATATATTGATAACTTGATGTTTTGCCATAGGCGTCTGAAGCTTATTTTCTTCATTCATTTTTCTTCTTGTGCCTTTGTCTGGCAATTGAACTATCAACAAGTTCTCTGATTCGTTTTTCCCACCAGTTGTGCTATGATGAACTAGTAGTTACTACTCTACTATTAAAATGTGCACCATTATAGCTAGAGTGCCTATGGAAGTCCTCTCTGAGGAGGTAACTGGCATTTGAGGTGAGAATTGGTCATGATAAAATATCTGTTTCCTAAGATGGTGGGCTGTGCTCAGAGTGAATTCCAGACTCTCCTTTTGTGGGGTAGAGAGGGGGGTTGTTGATCTTTCCCTGGGGATCTTCTTAAACCAGTACATTTGATGGAAATTTCTGTGTGCCTACTTGAGTCCTTCAGATATGTAATACAAATAAATGTCCTAGTTCTGTGACCTCTATTTTTAAAAATAACTTATTGCCAATTGTTCTAAATCCCCTGAATTTGCAAAGAAACCTTTATTATTTAGGCAGATTGAATTTTTCATGAAGAAATGGGAGGAGTTAATTATAGCTTCAACACACATTGGCATGCTTGGAACAATTCAGAAGGAAGATCAAAGAATTTTGAAAATTTAAGCCAAGATACTTATTCCATTTTAATAATGTTATGACTTGATGTTTATTTTACCAGTAAATATTCCCATAAATATCAGGTAATTGGGCTATACTCTATGGCCTAAAGGCCAATATTCCTAAACTTGGTAAAACCAACTGAAAAAGTGAATTCCAAAGATGGAATTTCTCCCTGGAAAATGTGTTGCTTCTAGCCCTTGGTATTCACACCTAAGCCTGTTGGCAGCTGTTTTTTGGCCAGCTGAAATAGGCATGGTGGTACATAAAGGCAGTTTCTATGGAGACCTGAATCCAGATGATACTGGAACTTTGAAGATCAAAGGCAACACCCTGAATTGTTTGGAGTTCCCATGAAGATTTCAGAACTTTATTGTTCTCCACAGAAAACACTACAGCCAGGACTTTGTAATATATTCTTCTCCAGGTGCATTAGAACTATGTGTGCAGCATAGGAGTATGTAGTTTGCTTGTGAATATATCTGTTCTAATTATTTTACCAGTTATTTTACAGCATCCATTTCTGCCATAAAGAAAATTGTCTTCATTTTTCCTTTTCTCATCTTTATTTTAAGAAGTAGGTGAAGCAATAAGGCACACAGAATATGCTAAGCTTGTTAATTTGGTAGCAGATAATAATTCATTCTTTTCATAAGTCATGGGTAATCAATTAAGAATATTGATTTTTTCCACTCATTTTTCTTAATACATGCAAATGAGGGCCTCTCTGGTGGCGCAGCGGTTAAGCGCTGCGCTGTAGAGCTGTCGGTACCGGCGACGCGAGTTCGACGCCCAGCCGGGAAGAATCCCACATGGCGCGGCAGACCTCTCCTGCCTCACCCGCTGCTCCCCTCAGCAGTGTATTTCTGATCTGCCTGTTCTGCTCCCCTCTCCATCTCTGGCGAACCCTCTCACCACCCCACGCCTCTGGCCTGTACCCCAGCTTGTATGTATAAATAAAAATTAAATCTTTAAAAAAAATAAATAAATAAAAAATAAAAAAAAATACATGCAAATGACCACATTGCCAGATGCACACAGAACTGAGCTACAGTTCTGTCTGTAAAGAAGACAATGACCTTTAGTCGAGTTTCTTCACATAAACATAGTCTTTACATTGATTCAGTGTTTAGTATTTATGCCACAGACCCTATTATCACATTAGCCAAAATTAAAGTGGAAGAAAAATTTTCCCATGAATGTGTCTTCCCAAGGGTACATTTTGTTTTTATTTTGTGAATTTTGAGTTAAGAATGTTTCTTCTGCTAAGTTCTTATTTTATACAAGTCAAAGCATCCTGATGAATGACAGTGGGATATATTCTTATTGACTTATGGAGATTGTCAGATAAAATACCTGTGCACACTGCCCCTGTCTGTGAATATTTGCATCCTTGGTTTTGAGGGCCATTTTAAACTCAACTGGATATATTATATATTTTGGTTAGTCTCAGTATTTGGACATATTATGTTCATTATGAAATAACAGAAAGGAGACTAGGTATGTTACACCAAGATTTATAATTATAAGACTCAGAAGCAGCATCATGTGATAGTCACCAAAATGGACGGGAAAACCAGTTTGAGGACCCAGAGACCACACTGGTCTGCGGAAAACAGGACAGTTTCCTATACCACAAGAAGTCCCCAAATCAAGGAGTCAGGAGAACCACCCCACATACCTGCCCTCCAAGAGGTTCCTGACGTGCTCCGCCTTGCTACCTGCTTCACAGTTGCTCCTGGGGATTGGACAGCCTAGTCTGCTGTGGTCCAGGAGCCCAGGCCCTCACCAAGAAAATGGACAAAGATCCAGAAGAAAGACAAGGCCCGTGGGCTGTCCATCAATCTCTGGCCTGTAGCAAGTGAGCAGCAGGAATGATCAGAGAAGGGGAGGGAGACCCCGGGGAGCAGGGTTGTGGTATGTGGGTGGATTACTGGTGGGAGGGTCATACCTAAGGGGAACTGTAACTATAGAAAGATGACCCATGATGTAAGAAAATAAAAAAAATGTAATTATATTGATCTGAATACAGGAAATATGGAGAGAAAGAATGGTACAATTTGGAGATCCTTGCTATGAAATATTTAAATGTACAGCCTTTACCTCTCAGAGACACCCAGAACCAAAGTAGACAAGCTACTTGTACTGTATTTACTGCAGTCTATTTTTTGGAACATTTCTGTAGCAAGAAGAAGCTTTCTCCTCTGACGAGGGAGTACACCTTCTCTTTTCCTCCTCTCTGGGCCAGAGCCATTTTGTCTGTCAGGTGTCCAAACTAGTTCTATCACACTCCTGCTTTCATCCCTCCCTCACGGTCAATCAGGGCATACTGGCCAGAATCTTTTCTCATTAAGCCTCTACTTTCTCTTCCATGCATTACCAGAAAAGGATATTTGACTCAGGATTGTGATATACCTTAATCTGGAATTTTTGCTTCTCTCTATGCAATGCATATGCTTCAGTTGTGAGCTATAACTACGGTTTCAATCAAACTAGCAAAATGGATGCTTGCCATTTAATATATGGAATCACTGGATGAAAAGATATTGAAGGGGCTTTGCAGAACATTTATCAGTATGTTGCCATCATTTTTCACTGAAGAACTTCTAACCCATGGGAAAAATGCCTATTTACAAGATGTCTGGAGGCACAGGAAAAGAACCAGCCAGAATGAGTATAATATGTCTTTGAAGTCTACTATTTTATCTTTCAAAAATCTGAAACTTTGAAATTCACTCCAAATTATATCTTCACTTATTTTCTAAGAAAAGCACTCTTCTAAAATTCTATCACTGTGTACAATGATCCTTGTTTTTTTTTTCCACACTTATGTAGCACTTAGCATATGTCTAAAACAAAAATTATAGACTGGACAACGTTTATATCCTGCGGTGGATGAGAGATTTGAGATCTATAAATGTAAAAAGATTTGCTTAAGATCACCATGGTAGAATTAGTATGAGAACTCAGTCCAATGTCTTCTGGTGCAGCAGAGAGAGAGAGAGAGAGAGGATGAAGAGGGGGTTGAGTGGAGATATTCAACAATAGATCATAATATTTTCCCATTTTCTGAACCCACTACCTTTCCTGAAGCCCTTGAGTCTGGTTTTGGTTTTAGACTGCTGAGGAAAGCATGAGTTAGTGGCTGCTGCAGGAAATGATTCTTGTGAAACTCATGAGAGCTAGAACTAAATGATATCAGCATTTTCACTAAGATTTTGAATTTCCAGAGATAGTTTGTACTCTGTTTTTGAGCTTGATGTAAATAATCATGTTTGCTGTCTCCTGATAAAAGCCATGGATTAAAAGCAGAGCTTTGTTTGCTCTAGATAGTATATATGATGTGTATTTGAGTAACTGAAGGAGGGCTGATTTTTGTGAATAACTAACTCAAGTTCACATTGCTGTTTTCATGAATAAGGGGAAAATGTTCTATTCTAATCTACATTGATGAGGAGAAAAAGGTAGTAATATGCCCCTTGAAAGATTATAATACAAATAAAATGTACATACTCTAACTAGACAGAAATAAGGAAACAGCTTTATTGCTTCATCTCATGGGCGATGAGAACTCTTCTCTTTGGTGGTGTGAACTACTACTCATGGGTATTGATTATGTAAATGCATTCATCAAACAATCCTAAACTTTTCCGTCCACTTAGCTGGAAGTCAGGAATAAAAGGTGACCAAGGTCAAAAGCGCCCCAAGTTTCTCACAGTCCAGGAAAAGGGCAGCTGAATGAATAACAAGAGTATAATATAATAAAAATGTTTTATTTTAGTGGTAGAAACAAAAGAGGGTTGTATTCATTGATATCCTCGGAGCTTATGGAAGGTTTCACTGAGAAGTAGAAATGAAAATGTGCATAAACATTTTTCTTGGGGGAAAAAAGGGGAGAAGTTATTGTAGAAGGGGGAAAGCAAAGGCAAGGTAACAAGTAGAAATGGAAATGTGTTGTGACCTCTTGGGGAAACAAGGAAAAAAGGTTAAGTGCAGGTCAGATTGAGAGGGAGGGTCAAGGCTTGCCAGGGCAGATGTGAGAGCCAGCCAAGGTTTTTAACAAGAAATCACTGATTGGATTTTAAAATGGTTATCTTTGACAGGACCTTATAGAATTGATTGGGTGGTGGGAGGTTTGAGAAGATTTGAGAGAAAGAGACCAGTGCTATTCTGAATATAATTCTGTAACTCCCTTTTATTTCTTAAAGAATAAAAAAGTTTTGCTAGAACTCACCACCCCACACCTCTGGCCTGCGCCCCAGCTTATATACATAAATAAATAAATCTTTTAAAAAAATGAAGTTGCATGCAATAAAAAGGGTGGTATAGGGGTAGGAATTGTATGAGAAAAAATGAAAAGCTATTTAAAAACGGACATTCAGAAACATTGACTTGTCTATGGTGTCAGGGATCTCGAAAGCAGTAATGATATGATTCTTTAACCAACAAGAGTGAGAAATCATAGAAAAGCCATGTCCATCTTCTGGATTTATTTATTTCACATGATTTAATGTTAAGTGAACAAATACCCAGATATAAGCTTTTTGAATTGTATTCTGAAAGGCCTTAATTTTTCTTTTTTAAAAGGTGCTAAAATAGCAGATATGGGCATTTAATAGACATACTCCCTGCCTCCACATACTTCGAGGACCCCCACTATCAACATCCAGCACCAGAGCAGAATATTTTTCACAATCTAAGAACCACATTGACACCTGACTATTACCTAAAGTACATGGTTTACAGGAAGGTTCACTCTTGGTGCTGTACATTGTATGAATTTTGACAAAAGTATAATGACATGTAGCCATCACTATAGTGACCTACAGAATAGTTCCGTTGCCCTAAAAACACTGAGTTTCTAAAACTTTTTAATAATAACATTTTAAAGAAAGATCATACACACACACACACACACACACACACACACACACACACACACACACACGGTTAGAATTAAACTCAGCAGCATTTTTTAAATTAATTTTCTTACATCACTGTTCATTTTTATACAGTATTCGATTTATCTCCTCCAGTGTGGTTTCCATAGTTCTCCCACCACCACAGAACCCATGATCCATCACCATGTGATGGATCTTGTACTCCTCTCTCCCCTGTTTTGACCTCTTTTTACCTCTGCCCTGCTGTATGCCTCAGATCAATGGTCAGCTTGCAAGTTTTATCTTTTTACTGACTCTTTGTTCAGTTTCTCTATATTTCACATATAAATGAAGCCATCCAATACTTATCTTTTTCCTTCTGATTTGCTTTGCTTAGCATAATCTTTCCCAGCTCCATTCATGTTGCCACAAATAGCATGAGTTTATCTTTTTTGATCACTAAGTAGTATTCCATTGAGTATATATACCATTGAATATATTTGACCCATTCACCTATTTGGGGGCACTTAGGTTGTTTTCATATCTTGGCTATTGTAAATAGTGCTGCCATAAACATAAGAGTGCAGGTTTCCTTCAAATTAGTGTTTTTGTGTTCTTTGGGTAGATTTTTAGGAGTGGAATCACTGTATCATACGGTAGATAAATTTTTAGTGTTTTCGGGAACTTCCACACAGCTTTCCATAGTGTCAGCAGTATGTTTAAAGAGTGTTGATTGGACTTATAGATTCAGATTTCCTGTTCACTCACAGGACATTCTACTGTCCTTTCCTGTAGTCTGGACTTTTACTAGATCGCTCCAGTTTTATTGGGCATGTTCGCACTTTTAGATCAAAATAATGGTGACATAGGATTACTTGTGCCAGAAGACATTTCCTTTTTTCAGGAAAATTTATAGACACAATAAATATAAAGTACCATGTCTATAAATTTGGGTAAAGAGGCTCCACTTAGTTCCATCCACAAGCAGTGAAATAAATCTATTAGTGATGTGTTTAAATAATTTCAACATATCCATGCTTATGTTGCCAGAGGGCAGTCATTTAGAGCCCCACATGGTCATCTCGCCTATACTTTCAGACCCTATTGCAGCAGTGTGGGTGTGTTAAGGAGCCTCAGCACAACCATTCTCTGCAAAACAATCGTGTGGGGTGGGGGGTGTAGATTGAAGAATATATGTGAAGAATCAGGTTCAATGATTAAAAAAAAAAAGCATAGCTACCTACATGGGAGCAAAATACAATAGCATTTAAAAAAATAAAAGGGCAAATGATAAAACATTCTAGAAAAATATATCTAGCAAATAAAGCTTGTGTAAGATTTTCATCTTAAATCTCTTTAAGTATTCCTTTTAAGTCTCCAAGACTTCTGGGAAAAGCAAACCAACTAGCCAACTAACAACAGTGTAGAGCCAGTGAAATGGATACTTCTACTCTATGTCCCTGTCTGACTGTACATTACAGTCAACAAAGTTGACATTAAAACCTAGTGGCAAGTACTTTGGAATTCACAGGAGCCCAGACAACTGGGATTGGAACGTTTAAACACTAAATGAAACAATTGTTTTCTGGTGAAAATATTACCTGTAGATAGAAATATTACCTGGAGACAGTGATAGCTGATAATTATTTCCAAAGCTTGGAATACTGTTTGACTGTTAGTGGGGAGAAATGGTTTTGAGAATATCACTTATAAACATTTTCTAGTCTAGCTCTGGGTGAATGTGTTCCACATTACATCAGGGAAGTGACCTGATGCAAAGGAGAGCTATGAGAATTAGTTAAGTCATTGGCCAGAAATGGTAGAAGCATGGCTGCTGGGGGAAAGAATGAAGTAGCAGTACCAATAGAATCATTGGAGGACATAATCCAAGGAGAAAATGATCCCTCCATAATTCAGTGAGACAGAAATTTCAGGAATCTGAAATCTCAGAGTTCAGTATTCAAATACCAGCATAATTCTTACCTACTTAAATACTTGATCATCTTTATAACCTCTTCCTAGACACAGTAGTTCTCCTATAATACGGCAGGGATATCATATTCTGATTACTACCTTAATTGTCACCAAATCTTTGTTGTTCCTAAACAGGTATGATATCAGGAAATAAGATTATACTTTAAATTCAAAATGCTAGAGTTTAGGGAGGCAGAAATTTGTCGGCAATCTTGCTTGACTTTTTGAGAACCCTGAGTGGCATGTGAGATTACCACCATGCAGGAAAGGTCATATCCCCATCAGCAGTGCCAAGTATTATAGCTCAGAAGTCCAGTCATCCCTGACACAGTGCCAGATATCTGAGCAAAACTGTCTGGAACCCTCCAAGCCTCCTGTTCACCAGCTTGTAGGTTTTTCAGGTCAAGATCTGAACCCAAGAAATGACATGGAGCCTCAACTATACCTGGACTTGATTTAGATAAGATCCTTGACTTTGAGTGTGAATTTGATGCCAACAATGGTATGAGAATTTGGGGGAGTTTGGGGAAGTGGTGAATGTATATTGCTTGAGGGAAGAATATAAGTAATTTTTAACCAGAGGCAGACTGTGGCAATTTAAAATGATTTCCATAAATGATTTTGCATTCTTCCCATCTAGAGGTCTATGTTCTTTCCCCTTTAAATGCCTAAACTTGTGATTACTTCTACTAAAAAGGTATGACCAAAATATTACTTTGTGACTTCTGCAGCTAGGTCATTAATTACCATGTCAAGTCTGTCTTATTTGTTGGAACTCTCACTCTTGAAGTCACAAGTTAAAAGACTGGACCACGATGAGGCCTTGTGTTGGTGAAGTCCCATAGAGGCTTTCTGGTCCGCAGTCCCTGCTGTCTGTACCCTTTAGCAATCTCTGCCAGTGTGCTAGACATGTAAGAGAAATCACTCTTTAAGAAGCCAGATGTGTGAGTGAATGCTACCAAGTGAACTAGATTAATGCACAAGGAAAAGGATTACCCAACCAGGTCCTACATAAATCTCAGGCTGACAATATCATGACATAAAATGCTAGTTGTTTTAAGTAAAATAACACTAACAATTTCTAGAGTATAGAGAGAGGGTGGACTTAATTTAAATTATGTATGTGTGTAAGTATAAATACTGATGGCCAACATGCCATTGTTCATCATGAAACATGAAAAATTGTTCATCATCACTTATCAGAAAAATTCAAATCAAAACCATAATGAGATACTACCTAACACCAGTGAGAATGGCCCATATCAAAAGGGCAACAAATGTTGGAGAGGGTGTAGAGAAAAAGGAGCCTTCTTACATCGCTGGTGAGAATTTAGACTGGTCCAGCACCTATGGAAAACTGTGTGGAGGTTTCTCAAAAGACAATGCAGATTTGCCTTATGATCCATCAGTCCTACTACAGGCATTCAATCCTGTCTTGTTACAATATTCAATTCAGCTATAGATAATCAACTAACTTATTTAGGGCATTATGAGAAATGTTGAGTGAGATACCAAGAAGTTAAGACCCAGACTAAGTTCTCAAGAAATTTAGTGAGAGAACTAATATACTATTGATCTAACTCCAGATTTTCAGTTCTAGGCCTGGGCAGTGGTTTACAGCTCATTGTTGTAGTGATCAAACAAAACAAATCCCAAATTTAATAGTTTATATGTTATAGTTTCTTGTAGGAGTAGAAGGATCTATTCCATGCAGTAATTTGTGTCCCTAGACTCCTTCTATTCTATGCCTGTACCATTTTATAGAGCCTTAAGACACTTTCACTGACTTCTCTGTATCTGGACTTCAGGTAAGGCTGGCTCAGCCCTTGGAAATTTTTTTTTTTTAGGGACTTGGCTGGAAGTGGTGAATGTTACTTCTCTTACATTCTAATGACCCAAACTGAGCCACATGACTGACCCACACTGACTCCTTTAAAAAGGACTGGCAAAGCAGTCTTTCTGTGTTCTTAGCAGGAGACAAAATGGAGTCCAGATGATATTATGCATGGTCTGAGGCACTGGAAGTAATCGCTCAGGCTGACCTTTTTTAAACTGGGATCTTGAATTGAACACTCAACAGTCATTAATTTTCCCACCTTTTGATAGGAAATGGAAGCTCTCAAACAATCTACTGTACCGGATATGGTTCTAGATGACACATGTAGTTGCTGAGGCCTAGAGAGGTTAGCTTGCTTGAGGACAATTAAATGGAGATTGGTGGAATAGGTATTTAGATCTGCCAGACTATTTCCAAATCATTTGCTCTTTCATTACCTCTGAAGTGGAACTTTGGCTCAGGATGAATAAATATTTGTTGAATGAAAAAGTTGAAAGTTTTATGTAAAAAGACAAGAGGAAACAATTCAGAAAAAAAATTAAACATTTATGGGGTTTAATAATTTTTAAAAAGTCAGAAAAAGTGAATTGTGTGCTTTGAATAAGAAAAAGATGCTCAGTTCTTACAGTCCACTGTAACTCAGCGAGCAGTGATTGATTCACTTGTTTTTGAACCATTCATATGTTCCATAATTGTACCTCCGCACGTGTGTACCTCATGGATACTGGGGTAAAGAGCACAGCTCTCGCCTCCATGGGGCATGCCTACATATGGACAGGAAGAAACATTCTCCTGTTGCTTTTGTTGTGTTTTGGAATCCTTTCTCTCTTTGTAGCCGCCATGGAAACATGTGACATGATAACTTTATTCTTTTCAGTCTGAGGCCAGACCCACTTCTTGTGAAGTAGAGTTTGAGAATTCTTTCTTCTGGGAAGCTCAGTTATAAGAAGGTGGTTTTTTGGTTTGTTTGTTTGTTTGTTTTTGATTGGCGACTTCCACATAAGTCTGCTTTTCTAGGAATTGTTAGATGTCTTCTCCCAAACACAGGCAGGAGCTCAATTTTTTTTTTTAAAGATTTATTTTTTATTTATACATACAAGCTGGGGTACAGGCCAGAGGCGTGGGGCGGTGAGAGGGTTCACCAGAGACAGAGTGGGGAACAGAACAGGCAGATCAGAAATACACTGCTGAGGGGAGCAGCGGGCGAGGCAGGAGAGGTCTGCCGCGCCATGTGGGATTCTCCCTGGCTGGGCGTCGAACTCGCATCGCGCTGCCGACAGCTCCACAACGCAGCGCTTAACCGCTGCGCCACCGGGGAGGCCCCAGGAGCTCAATTTTTAATCATAATGCCCACAAGAATCTATGGAGTGGTGGCGTTGAGTAGGTTCTTAAAGGTTAAAAGGTTATATCTTTTCAGCTCTTCAAAATCAGCCTCCCTTGTGCTTTTATTTCTCCTTCTTAACTAAATGCTGTCATTTTACATATCTTAAATTGATCTGTGGCAGAAAGGAGACTTTAAAACTGGGTATATATATGAGGGAAGAAATGTCAAGTACTGGGTAAATTGTTTTCACTAACTGCATAGCTAGTGAATCCTTCAGTTAAAACCACACAAGTAAAATAAAACATGATGGGAAAATTATCATTATTTATTTAAAAATAAGATTCTATAATTTTGACATATATTGAGGTGATAAATTAATTTATACTATGATTACCTTTTAAGTCAGGTTAATTTCAATATATTCTAATAGGCAGTGCAGGTTATCCTTTTCCATATAAATATATATATGTAATATATATGCCTTGTTGGAAAAAACACCTTTCTCTGTTGAAACATTAATCAGATACATTTATTTTTTTCTGTCATTTTAAAAAAGCTAATAAATCCCATCAATGTTTCTTGAAAATTTTCCAGGATTACTCAATTTGGTTTTTTGCATAGTTAAATTATTATTTTTCATTCATTCAACAAATAATCACTCAGCATTTCCTATTTATCAGGCCCCGTACTATGTGCTTAGGAAAAGCATCTGTGAATCAAATGGGAAAGGTGCTTGTCCTTGATCTTGGTTTTAGCAAGGGAGACATACAATAAACAAATGTAATAGGAAGATAATGTGGTTGGCTTATTTGGAGGTAGGCCTCCTTGAGATGGTGATTTTAGAGCAAAAACTTGAAGGAGATGAGTGAACAACCCTGTGGATACTTGGAGGAAGAGACTTCCAGACAGCAGGTGAACTCAGTGCAGAGACCTTTAGGCAGTAGTGCTCTTGGTTTATGTTTGAGGAACAGGGAGGAGGTGAGAGCCAGGGCAGAGAGCTCAGAGTGATAAAGTGGCCAGGAGGTAGGGGCAATGCGGCCATTGTAAAGATCTTGCCTTCTATTCTGATGAAAATGAACTATTGGTGGGTTCCTCCTTGACTATAGGAGAAACATGATCTTTTCCTCCATTGCTATTGAAATTTTTATAAATATGGTGTTATTTTATAATATAATGGTGTTAGTGGTATCCTTTAATCGTGAATATATTACTTTCTATCTGCTATTGGCTGCCTGCAGAATGCAAAGTCAGATACTTCTACAACTTGTTATGTAAACAAACAATTCTCTATTTGTGGATTCCAAGTAGTCAGGGGATTTTTGTCTTCTGATTGGCTGACATTGCTTGTGACCCAATCAGTTGAAATATCAGCCTGAATGCATATTTACAGAGTGAAGATTTTAGTAACCAATCTTGCAGTGAAGTCGTGTTTGCATATTTTACATTTTATAACTTACTGGTTGTTTGTCTTCTAGATGGGTGTCTGAACATTTTCATTTTGATAAACTTTCTAGAAAAATGCATTTTCCCTTTCATGTTTGAAAGTATGAGCAAGCTTATACATATACATTTTGTTATACTTAAGTTTTATAGGTGATATAAAATTCTCAAAACCATAAAAATGTTCAGATAAAAATATGTGAAAGGACAAAATGGTAGTAGTAGTAGTAGTTTTAGGAGAAAGGAATATTTTTTAAAAATTAGAGTACATTTTTGCTGATGTATGCACTGACTTTTAAAACTGTGAAATGTAACAAATACACAGACCAGTGCACAAATTATACAATTATAACACAATAAACATAACAAAGCCACACTGAATAAAGAGATAACAGCCACCTTAGTGTCCTCTCCGGTTTATAACATTTATCGGTGACTCCACTCAAAATTATAGAAGGAATAAGAAGCGACTGGCCACAGGGAAGATCACAGGGAAAAACTGATGACAGGAAGATTCCCTTTGAAGATTAAGATTGAATCCAACCTGGTCACATCTGGGTGTGACAATCCTATAAATTGCTACCCAATTTGACCTTTGCTATAACCACATTCATGGAAGCACAATATCCAGGAATCAGCTACCCTCCTTCTTGTCTTCCTCCACTGCCTTTTCCCCTATACCCTTCATCATCTTTGCCCCAACTCCCATCCTAGAAGAGACAAGCCTGGCAATCCCACTTCATGGTGGGACTGAGCTTTAGCAGGAGAGTCAGGACCAGCAGCCTCTGGCAGCACCGTGCTTTGCTCTTGGAGGAGAGCCTTGCCCAAGAATGTGCTGTCGTTTGTTTGGGCATCACCTGATTTTTGAATTGGCCCAGGAATGCCATTACCATAGCAATGTGCAGAGAAAAGCAGATCGTTACTAAGTTGTCACCATTCAACCCCTAATGCTGCCAAACTTGCCTTGATCTGGACCAGAGGTGATTCCATTTCTCAGGTTAATTTCAGGTTAATAGTGTGGTGGGGAAGAGAAAGGTGGGTGGAAGTGAGCAGTGCAAGTTCTATCACGTTTTCTCTGAAAATGATGTTCTCCGAAGATTTTCTTTTTTCACATTTAACACATACTCTCCATCTCTTCTAATTGTAAACTCATGCAATCCACAGATGTTGGCTTGGCAAGTAGGAACAAGGCAGGCCGAAAAATGAAACAGCAGAGTGTACAGTGTGCCAAATGCCAGGGCAAGAGTTTTCAAGGAAGCAGCACCTTCCCAGTGCGCTAGTGAACAGTAAAGACAGTTTGCGCTCTGTCCTCCTTTTTTCTTTGGGGCTGTTAGAAAACATTGGGTGGAAGGTTGGTTGGAGTGGGGAGAAGGGAGGAACTGAAAGGTGTTTTACTGTAGGACAGCTGAAGTTCCTGTACAGTGTCTTGGGTTTGATTTGGTTTTTATAGGTCCACAGTTGAAATACATAAAAGCCAGGTGCCAAAAGGATTGAAAAGTCATTTGGAATAACCATAGGAGCTGAACATGACCTCATGGGAAGTATGTTGCTCAGTGGAGACTAGTGGGAAATTTACCTAGATGGTGGGTGTTGGGGGGCTGACACACTTTTCACTTTCCAGGCGAGGGTTGCTGAAGGGCAGCGTGCCAAAGGCTGGTAAAATGTTCTGAAGGACAAACCTTACATGGCCTGAGCATATAATTTTTTTGTTGGCTTCTTTCTGCTGCCAAATTTTCCAGTGCCTTCTGGGGCATAGGGAAGTTCTCTTCATTTTCCTGCAAGCTGTTAGTTCCCTAATATGCAGACCTTTGTCTCATTGACTAAATCTGAGCTAAATATGAGGAAATGAGAAAAGTATTATCTCATAGTTTTGAGAAGATTGGAGTCATGCTCCCACAAGCCACAGACCCAGCAGTTAGGGAGAGGGTGGGAACACACCCTTCCTACGAGCTTTCGAGGGGAGCGTGGCCCTGCTGAAAATCTTGCTCTCAAATTTTTAGCCTCAAGAATTGTAAGATAATAAATTTATTTTAAGTCATCCATTTTTTTCTTTATCTCTTTGGTTTCTTTTTTGTGTGATTAATTTTTGTTATTCAAGTAACACTGGTTTACAAAATTGCTTGTGATTTAGGGATATAGGTCTCCCCCTTCGGGTATTGTTTTTGAGGTACTTGGTTATGACACCCTAAGAAATGAATACACTATCTAAATCTAGTTAACCAAGTGAGTGCCAGAACACTTCAAGAGCCTTCTCTCTCTGTCTCTTTTGCAAATATTTTTTTCTACAGTGTGAAGATGGTCTCTGGTGTCTGTAGGTAGTATCATTACCAGTGGGTATGTTGGGTTGGCAGAAAAGTCATGACATATTTTTTCTTTGAAAAATGCATCATGGGGCCTTCCTGGTGGTGCAGCGGTTAAGCACTGCTCTGTGGAGCTGTTGGCAGCAGTGATGCGAGTTCAACACCCCACCGGGGAGATTTCCACATGGCACAGCAGCCCTCTCTTGCCTCGCTCGCTACTCCCCTCAGCAGTGTATTTCAGTCAGTCTGCCTGTTCTGCTCCCCACTCTGTCTCTGGTGAACCCTCCACCGCCCCACACCTCTGGTCTGTACCCCAGCTTGTATGCATAATAATAAATAAATCTTAAAAAAAAAAAAGAAAAATGCATCATGACTTCTGCCAGTACAATATTTTCACCAATCCAGTATTTCCACATGTTCTCTGCATTTGTGGTTGAGGTGAACTCTGCTAAGTTATGTGAACTTTTTCAAAATGGAGCTCAGCATGAACTCTGGATAAATATGTGATTTATTTTTGAATCAAGAAATATAGTTATTAAAAAGATTTTAAACAATACTTTTTATATGGATTTCAAGGACAATTAAATGTTACCCACATTTAAATAACTGTTAAAATGAAGGTAACTGGGCAATCTCAGTTAAGTCATGTACCTTTCTGAGTCACACCTATAGTTATAAAATGGTAGTAACAGTTTCCTATTATATCAAAGGGTTACTTTAGAAAAACTAAAGAGTGTGAAAACCTTTTATAAAGTGGAATATACTATGCCCTTGTTGACTTTAACCAAATTATATGGTTATTGTTTTATTTATGATTTGCACTCTGCCCTCTCTTAAAATGAATTTGAGATAGCTAATGAAATACACAAACTCTAAGATAATTAAAATAGAAAATAAACTACAAAACCCTTTGGGGAAAGATAACACAAATACACCTCAAATAGTAAGCTAAAATAATGAGGTGGAGACTGCCTTAGCAGACAGCTAGACCACCTACCTTCTTTGCAGTTAAAGTTGGCCTTGTGGCATAGTCCATGAAAATGGGCCTTAATGAATGGAAGTGATCTGTGTCACATCTAAGTCTAACTCAAAAAGCCTCCTAGAGATGCTTCTGCATGCTATATATTCACAGAGGAGGGGCTGGTGATGAACACTGAGTGATCTAGAAACCCTGTGTTGAATCTGGCAGAACTTCTGTTAGCCTGGCATGACTGTGAGGAGTGATCCTTTCTTTCCTTCACCAGACAATCTGCTCTGAGCTGCTATCTAAGCTGGTAATGAACCACTGCACCATCACATTTTGGGTCTGTTTGTTAGGGCAGTTTAGTGTATTCCAATACACAATTACTATATTTGAGTATTCAATTTAGCTTTCAATGTTTCTGAATCATATCCTGCTAAAATTGGAAGACATCTTAGAGATCTAGTTCACCCCCCTCATTTTTCACATGATCATCTCTCTCTGTTTCAAATCCTCCAGTATCTTTAGATTGCCTTTCTGACTTAATTCAAATTCCTAGACATGGTTCACAATCCAGATTTTTATTTCTCCATTACTTCTCTGCATTATCTATTGCCACTTTTTCTTGAAGATCCCCCTCCAAGTAAACAGAAACAATTGCCCTTTTCTCCAACTTTCTCATTTGTTTCTTGTTTTCCCTGGATTACTCTTCACTTTTTCTTGATATTTTAAGCTCACCTCCATGTTCTCCTCCTCTGAAGGCTTTTCCTAACTCTCTTCTCTGATTTAACTGGTGCCCTAGTATTTTTTATATTTTCCCACAGTACTTCATGTGAATGACTCTCATGACATTTTGCTCCATTGTAATAATAGTTTTGACTTAGAGGCTTCTTGACTAAACCTGAGTTCAAGGATGGCAGAAGATTTTCTCTGGAACATCTTTGTATACCTAATTTTTAGCATAGTATATGGAATGTTTTTCAAATAAGCGAACAAATAACACTGGTCAACAGTGAGATGATAACTGACTTAAAAAGGCCCTAATCTATAGTATCTTGGTGTGCTGAACATGAATATAACATTGAAATTTTTTTGTTAGCTCTTATTTTGAAGATATTTCATATAATTCATTTTATATGTTTCACTGTATAAATTTATCCAGTAGGACTGCAACAACATCCTAAATTAGTCTAGAATGATGTCATATTGCATCGCATTGCATAATGCCATCATGCACACATCATCCAGAGTTGATTGCATCATTTTCTGATGCAATGCAATACTACTGCCAGGCAGCTGCTGAAGTAAGCTGATGTCAGCAGTGCACTATATAGAGCCCTGTCAGAAAGGTTGAGCATTGAAAATATTTCAGACTTTGTGCAAGACAGTTTAAGCTACTGTTCTATAGAACTGTTATTCTTTTATCCATTTAGGCACAATACAGAACAGTCATGCCTCAAAAGTGCATTAATAGCATGGACAATTTCTCCTCTATTTGTGGGGAAGTGATATTTGCCAACCAGAAGAAAAATATCACTTCTCAAGTGAAGAAGACTTATCATCTTTACTTGGGGTGCAAGGTTGGTGACCAAGACAAGCCTTGGGCCCTGCCTATATGCTGTGCTACATGTACAACACAGCTTTCACTGTGGTTCAATGGCAAAAGATCATCAATGCCATTTTCCATCCCCATGGTGTGGAGAGAGCCAAGCAACCACAGAAAAGACTGTTACTTCTGCTTGGTTCCTCCTCTTTCTGGTGGAATAACGAAGCAAAGGAAGTCAAGAGTAGTCTACCCAAACATTCCATCTGCATTGACATGACCAGTTCAACAACTTGCTGCAGGGTGTTGCGAAACAAGCATGGAATGCTTTTCGCCTAGTGTCTACAAACTTTCTTGGGAATGTCAGGGCAGAAAACTACGAGGAACTAGTAGAAGACATGCTGATGCAGTATCAGAAACTTGGCTGCAATATGTCTCTAAAGATCCACTTCCTTCATTCCCATCTGGATTTCTTCCCTGAAAACTGTGGTATGATTAGTGATGAACATGGTGAACACTTTCATCAAGATATCGCATCAGTGGAACAAAGATACCAGGGAAAACGGTCCACTACAATGCTGGCTGACTACTGCTGGACACCCCCCAGAGATGCTCCTGAACAGCTGTATAAGAGACAAGCAAAGAAATCTAAGTAGTTTATGACTTGATTTTTTTTTTTTACAGGTATTAACCGTAGGCCTATATTTGGCATGAATTTTGTGATGTAAACATCAACTTATTGCAGATTACACAAAAACACTAGAGCCAAAATTAGCCACATTCTTTGCTGAGTGTTTGCAATCCAACGGTAACCAAAAACTGACAAGTCACCTTTCTTCATAAAGATTACAGTCTAGTGAGGGAGAGAAGATGTCATTTAAATAATTGTATACCTTTTTAAAAAAAAAAAAAGCCTTGGTAACTATGGAACATCTATTAGCCATTCCAGATTGAATTCTCAGTAATCTTTTCTGGAGTGGTTTCAGTGAGTGGTGGAAGAAGTCAAATTGCAGGAGATCTAGGATGAAATTGGTGTGTGTGTGTGTGGGTGACAGTTGGTATAAGAAAGACAAGCTTTCCCTCCTTCTGAAAGCTTGGCACTGCTGACGTCAGCTTACTTCAGCAGCCGCCTGGCAGAAGTATTGCATTGCATCAGAAAATGATGCAGGGGCCTCCCGGTGGCGCAGCGGTTGGGCACTGTGCTGTGGAGCCGTCGGCAGCGGCGACGCGGGTTCGACGCCCAGCCGGGGAGAATCCCACATGGTGGGGCAGACCTCTCCTGCCTCGCCCCCTGCTCCCCTCAGCAGTGTACTTCTGATCTGCCTGTTCTGCTCCCCACTCTGTCTCTGGTGGACCCTCTCGCC